>JADFUC010001116.1:0-35705 GCA_019722365.1 Lithospermum erythrorhizon | reverse complement strand
ATCAGTATGCTTCGTTCAGTTGCATTATTGCTAACTACGAAAAATATTTTAAATAAACTAGCGGCACGAATAGGCACTTGAGGGTGATTTTACTAAGCTTTGTAAGCATGTTTTTAGGCTGCTTGAAGCTACTACTTTTAATTTATAGACTAAGAACCAAAGCGAAATTGTATATACTCCCTCGTCGCTTAAAGATTATTCGTTTAGCGTTTGAGCTTTGTGATAGTTGAGCTTTGATAAGTAAATATTTTTGTTGTTTGTGTTTATAATATTTTGAAAAAATATATCGATAAAAATAAAATTAAGTGCTGTATTGACTTATTTTTCGTGAAATATTATAAGCCTTGGCATCCTATTCGATCAATTCAGCCATAGCAAAAAAAGTAAAATCATATCTTTCAAACAGTAGATTCTTTAAGAATAGCAAGCAGCTTAATTGAGTCGATTTTTTAATAATCGATTTTAATTAATTAAATAAAAAAATAAAATAAAAGCAACGTAAATGCTTGTCTTGGTCGCCCCACAATGACGGCTCAAAATAGCACAACTAAAAAAATACAAACCCAAATAAACATAACAAGTAGCAATTTAAAAGAGGAGGAAGGGGGCAGTATAGTTTGAAGTAATTGGTAATGCGTAACCCAAATAATGCTGAAGTACTGGAGTAACTATAGATCACCAACCCGTACACCTCAAAATCCCCTCAATTCAAAAATAAATCAATCCAAAAACCAGTGATTAGGTTTTTTTCTTTAATCAACCTAATAATAATTGCCAAAGAGGTTGGTAGAATTCATAATATAACTTCTCATAACTGCTGCTGACTTGAACTCCAATCATCCAATAACAGCAGCTAGCGTTCTGGATGCATCTACAGGTCGATATCCATTGAAGCAGAGTAAAAAGGATGAAAGGTTGGGGTGGAGAAGATGGAGGGGTGGGTGCGGTGTGAATTGGTTGGGTGGGAGTCTTTGGGCAGTTGGGGATAAGTTTGAAAATGATGTGTATTTAATTGATTATTAAAATTGATGTAATTAAGTATTTGTTACTGCAAAATGATCATAAATTGTAATATATATAATTTTTGTTTGCCTTAGTCTTATATGTTAAAGTGATTCAGTCTTAAAAATATATTTTAGTTCGTATTAATAAAATTCTTCTTAAATAATACATTTGAAAAGTTGAAGGTTTTTATTTGAAATGTTTTCGTAGTTCGGAGTGCTTGAAATTTAGCCTAAATTGTAATTACTTTGTCTGAATGTTTATTTGACAATCTTAAGTGCCTATGAGAATGTTAAAAATACCAACTGAGATGTTCTTTTTAATCCGTGTGTTAACTTTACTTCATTAATCACATAATAAAATCATGGCGCGTGCAGTATATCTTAGAAATTTGAATATTGTTATGTTTAATGATCGATAAAATATAATTCCTCTTTTGTAGGCCGTCATGTCCAATCCCGTGGCGTATTCACGCTACATTATCAAAATCGAAAAGGCAGCAAATATCGGCTAGTCGGCTTAGCGTTTATAAGGCAAATTCATAAGAGTTTACCTGAAGATCTTTTCGTTTTTAAAATATTTAAAAGCATGGTTTACGTGAAGTAGGCAGGGATCGTATTCTTTCGAGGATAGCGACATTTTGAATCCGTTGGTAAAGCCATCCATCATAATGATTAAAGGCAAAGAACTACGATTCTGAAATTTCATAGTTTTGATCCTATAAGCGAAATACTAAGAAAAAGTTTTTGTTGGTTTGGGTATCAATGGTTCCTTATCTGTCACCACTCTATCTTTAGTGATCTTATGACCCTTAAATTAATACGCTTAAGATAGTGGTTCACCCTTTGCCCCCGCCCCGTTTTCCGTGATAGGTATCTTACGATTTAAGCAGTTGCCGTTTGTTTTCACGGTCTCCATAATGTTCCAAATCCATGAAGTTTTTCTCACCGATAGTAGTATCCGTAGCACTAGATTGAGAGTTAATATCAGGTAGTTTCATCCAATACGATTATCATCGCTCTAAATTAACTGTCATTAGACATCTTGTATTTATCGCTTTGAATACTTTTTTCGAGTTACGTTTGATGCCGTTAATTAAGAAGAACAAATATCAAAATTTAAAAGTTGATAGATAATACTACGGATCGTAAATGGAGCAAAGGTAAGATTGTTGATTCACTTGATTGTAGCGAGCAAGCCCAAAACCCTGAAGTAATGAATATTGCTTGAAAGTGATCTTATTTCTTTGATATTGCTTAAAGATGATTGTGAGTTGTGAAATGAAGGGAGGTGTTGCCCCCTTTATAGGCCTCTTTCCTTTTGAGTTTGAGAGCTTAAGCAATATGGTGATAGCCGATTCAAAGCGGAGTGGTTAGATGAAAGCGGTGCAACTTTACACCAACGTGGTACCGTTTGACTCTAGCAGTACCAGCAGTGTACATTCATAAAAATGGCGGTTGGACTTTAACGTGGTGCGTTAATGTCCAAGCGACCTAAAATAATGTTAGGTAGCATTATATGTCGTTATGCGCTACGAATTTTACTTCAGCGGTATATAGTTTAATATCGAAATGCTAAAGCATTAATTGCCGTTGTGTAAGCGGTACCACGTGGCCTGATACCTCCGAACCGAATAGGAACTGATATTCCCTTAAAGGACCGGCCGGCTCGGTTGGATTAGCGGGCTCTGGGCCCGTCGAACATGTTCTGAGGGGATGGCCGGTTCGTTGCTTAAGGGCAGGCAATTTGTGATTCGTTTGGCGACTAGTGTAGTCAAAATGTAGTAAATAGGTGAATTCAGATTAAGCCCAAAACATCGTAAATGATCTCAACTTGATAGCTTCGTGATATTATACTCGCTAAAGATGTCTATACCAAAATGAACTCTGGAAGTAGGCGTTACAAAAACCCTACTAGAATTTACTACGTCGTTTATGATATCTGACAAACTTAGGGGAGGAGACTAGAGACTTCTTATGCAAAACAAGTTTTTCTGAAATTCTCTTCCCTCAATGAGGTGTCCACCAAAACCTTTTAGCCTCATCCAACACTTGAATATTTCACTCTCGGCACTCATTTTACAATAATCTAATCCTCCGATCCATTTGGTCGTACCGGCTAGTTAAACTTGACTTTGGTCGGACTTAAAATTCCTATCTCAAGTGGACCTCTTTTTTACTATCCAAAACTTATCTTAGAAGTTTAAAATCACTTAGGATAAGCGTGATTTTTTATTAAATTAGGCTAACTTAAATCTTCGATACCAGAAATTAAATGTCGGTCTCAAAATTTTTTGATTTGGCTTATTATATCCTTACTACTTTTTTATATAAATATTAGTGAATCTCTTTATAATAAAAACATATATATTTTCTATTTAAATACATACACTAATTAAATTAGTAACAAATTAATAATTATTATTGAAAAGTACATATTCTAAATTTTTAAAAAAAAACATTCAAATTATTCAGGAAAACTTATCACCATAGCTTTCATAAAAATTGACATGACATTAGCTTTAGAAACTAAAGAACTACATGACGATGGCATTAAAACTAAATTACACATTATCTTAAAGAATATTATTCTATTCATCCAAAGTAACATTTTGTGATGATATGCGAGGGTGGCTTTGGTAATGAAGCGAGTCGATGATAATGCATTGGCGAAATAGGCTGTGTTCTGAGAAATAGACCCACAATCGATGTATCGGTGGAAGGAGGCATCCAGAGCGCATCTTCATCTGTTTCCAAGCAAATACAAAATGAACCTCATATCTAAATAAAATAAATATATTTGCTTCAAAAAATATGTGTCAATAAACAAAAAAAAGCGTACCCATATATAGTGACTAGTATCATGTAAGTATCCGATGGCAATTTCTGCATCTACACGACGAACTGGAACTGGTGTTTCAGTAGTCGCTAATAATGGAAGAAAAGTGAAAGAGTAATCAAGCGAAGAAAATATCACAAAAGGCGTTGGTATGTAGCGACAACGGACCAATCGCTCACTCGTCGTTCACCAGTGGCGCATCTTCACCCACAAAATATTGTACACTTTCAAGTAAATGTTATTGAACATCTGGAATGTCCAAAACACATGCTTGTCTATACAATTCAATCGACTCTAATTTATTCACACAAATCTATTTATGCGATGTAGCCATGCTTCAGTCCATGTATCTCTGCTGTATTGATATCATAATTTTCATCGCCTTTTACACTATATCAATCGACAGAAATGGTCAATAAATCTTGTTATTTGATTGAAATATGTGAATGCCTTACACGATGGCACTTATTGTTTCCATTGACTCGTTCCCTTGTCCTTGGTGTGAATCAAAAGTATTTTTACCTTGTTCAGGAATATTATTTTGTAGTCCATTGACACGAGGTGGAGACCTTGACCTCGACCCCGTCCTACTTGATACTTTTTATCTACATACTCCCATGACGAAGGATCTCTTGTAGTAGAATCCTTCTTCGGACGACCCCTACGTCGTTTTATTGGTGGCTCGTTCAACTCAACATCATATGGAAATACCACCTCTTTTAACTTCTCCACAAATCTCTTCTTGGCTTCCAAACCTTCGCCTTTAACATGGTCGAATAACTCATCAATTTCATCATGGACCAAACTTTCTTCATCAAATGATTCCTCTTTAACTTTGGTCTCCATGTCTAGAGTTCTCCAGTAGTTGTGAATGATTGAAATAGGAATTCCAGAATTTGAATATTTAAACATTTCATGTACACAAGGCAAAATAGCAGAACTTTTTGGCAGCCTACATACGTGAATTTGGAGTGTTATACAAAAGATGCACCTTCTTCGACTCCGATACAATGTCAGCTTTCGGAGAAACTTTACTTTAACTTATAAATAATCGATCTTGTAGAGTGACACCGTGATTGTTCAAATTTTGATTTAATACCAATGACCCGCAACTTAACACAAATGTTAATCCTCTCGATTATATAGTCATAAGCGCTTGTCTTTGTTCGATATTACTCTTCGTCTTGCATACTCACTCGCTCTGCAATTTATCAAAATATTATTTAATAACATTGCATTAAATAGGAATCAACCAATATTATTTAATACATTTATTTCTACTTATATACTATATAAAGAAATGAGAAAACAAGACTTATAAATCTACTTAAATCTACTACATTATATCCTGTCACTTGCATATATGCTAGCAGAAATTTGTATCCATATATACCTGTTCGTTGTGTAATTTCCGAAGTGTAAGTGATAAATCTACCCATCTTTGAAACAATCTTCGAGTGGTAACGGGTTAGCCATGTATCCTCCACATATTTCAACAATTGAGGCAAAATATTGTATTTCTCATAGGAATTCACTCGAAGGCTTCCCGTAGTCGAGTGGCACTTTGAGAATTTAAAAGATGCTTCCAACTAAATTTAAAGGATATCACAAGATCCTTATTTTGAGTTTGTTTTAAAACCATGGCCTCGACATCCTTTTCTATATGCCATCTACATAACATATGAAAAGTGGATGGAAATATTGGATCGGCTTGCGTGTCAAGGCCATCTCTCGATACGTAGGAATAACGGTAGGTAGTTGTTTTATTATATGCTTTCAACATATCACGACACTTTCGTGTGTAAATTTCCTCCTGCTCTGAGGTTAAGACAACATAAGCCGCAACAAAACTATTCCTAGTAGATGTAAAACCAACAATTTCAAATAACGGAACCTTATACCGATTTGTATTATAAGAATGTAAGGAAAAGCATGCAACAACTTAAGCGAATCTGGATGAACAAATAATGATCACTAACTTGCATTGAATTCTGAAGCTTTCCTTCGGAGCCGTGCTATGCCGGTATCTCCCTAATACTTTAACAAATTGTTGTAACAGACGATCCTCCGTAAATCATTACTTAATTTAATGGCGAATATTATAAATTGTCTTCATCTTTGACAAGTTAGAGGGATCATCATCTTTAATTGAAGCAATAACTTGCCTCGGTCTTGCTCCGGCCTTTGTCAATATTTTTGTAGCATCTACATATTGTTGTGATAACTTGCATGCTAAAGAATGCCCAGATGCATAGAGAGTAGGACTATGATTAGAGAGGCTGACAACTTTCAAGTTCACATAATCTCCTCTTGAGATATCCTCGGCCGAAAAGGTGATTAGTTCTCTTTTGTTATTGTTATACTTATCTTTACCATCTTCCTTTTCAATATTTGCAAATTTATCCTTGGTTTCCGGAACACTCACAACGACAACAATATGCCTATTTGGTTTATATTTGTCTAACACGTAGGTATGAGCGACTACAAAAACTTTATTTTCGAAGCCACTTATTCACGCTTTTGATCAACAACGGCATCATGAGAATCAAACATGATATTTGTCGTGAAACGTACTAGTAGTATCAAATATTTTTTGTTCATCTTGTTCATAATTATTGCAATTTTTCTTCTTGAGGAGTAATTCGCCCCAATTGATTAACACCATGCATCTATGCTCTTCATTTTAAGCGAGAAAAGAGAGGTAGTCTTAATGTTTGATGGGAATATGAAGAAGATTTATATGAAAATTATTGTCGTAGAAGTTAAACTAAGAAAATTACGATTGAAAAGTGTTCAATATATTTTCATGTTTGTTGGGCATAATTCAATGAATTTTTATTTTAGTTTAGAATAAGTAATTTTCAATAGTTATTTATTCAGATTGTTACCAATTTAAATAATGTATCTAAATAAAAACATACATCTTTCCTATTTATAAAAGATTCATACTAATATTTATATATAAAGTAGTAAGGATATAATTGTCAGCCAATTTTTTGAGATCGACGTTTATGATTTTAAAAGGCAAAATTTAGCGACTCTATTTTTATTAAGAATGAGCTTCTTATTCTCGCAGTACACTTTGGAGTATTTGTTACATTATATGTAATTATAAGAGGGGTAGGTGAATTAGGAAATATAGGTTGAAGTTAGAACTAGCGTTCGTGCCATTTATAATAGCTACTTAAAACTCTCTACAATTGGCGTTAAATTCATCTTATTACAAGTCACTAATCACCTATTTACACCCATTCCATCCGTTGACCGCCAAGTTTGACCATTAACTCACTTTATTGGGGGTATTTTTACAATTATTTTTCAATAATACACCTTTAGTTGTAATTCTAAATATATTGGGGCAAAATTAAAAATAATAAAACTTATTAAAATAAAAACTAACAATAACCCATCATCGGCCCATCTTTTTTAACACACACCATCCCAACCCCCACCAACACCACCACCATCCACCACCACCACTGTCCTCCCTCCACTCCCATAGCCCCACCCCCCTCAAATCCCGCCACCACTGTCCCCTCCACGCAAACTCTTCTCTTGTTCCCTAAAAATCACATCAAAGATCAATTCAACATCATATTTTGATCAAAAGGCCTTCAATTTTTTAAAATTATTGAGTATCTTTCATTTAGAGATCAGATTTTTGATTAAAAGGGCAAGCTTCAATTTTCAAAAAAATTGATAAAAAATTAATCTTTTTTGGTTTCACAATCAGACTTTGGTCAAAAGGGCAAGCTTCAATTTTCAAAAAAATGAAAAAAATCAAATTTTTTTTGTTTCAAAATCAGATTTTGATTAAAAAGGCAAGCTACAAATTTTTAAAAAGTGATAAAAAAAAATCAATTTTTTTTTTGTTTAATTACAAATCTATGCAACTGGAACAAATTCATTCGATTTTTTATGAGTTTTGGTAAATGATTTGGGAAATTGTTATGGTGTTATTGATGATGAGCTGGTTTGATAAAATTCGTTGCAATTAGAATCTGAGTCGATTCGTAGCTAAATTTTGTATTTTTATGCTCTGTATCTATGGTATTTGAGACTATCATAACAAATTCGTATTAGTCTTCTTTGGTTTTGCTCTGTACTATGTAATTTCTTATGGTCTCTGTATCTATGTCATTTATTAGTGTCGGACTAATTTTTTTTATCAGATTTTGCTAAAAGGGTATTTTTTATGTTTACTAAAGAAATTAAATTTTGTTGAATTTGAAGAATTTGGAAATTTTGTGGTAGGTGGTGGTGGTGGTGGTGTTGGTGGGGATTGGGGTATGACATGGCTTTACGCTTGCTCAAATCAAGCACTTTGTTGATTTCGAAGACAAATCTCACTCAAAATTTACTGATGTTGCAAATTTGAACTTACTGATGTTCCCCAAAGAAGAAATAATTGAAATGCTCTATGCTGTTGACTGTTGGAGGATGGTGATGATGGTGGTGGTAGTGGGGGTGGGGTTGGGATGGGATGTGTTAAAAAAAGATGGGGTGTATTTATTTAAGTTATTGTTAGTTTTTATTTTAATAAGTTTTATTATTCTTAATTTTATCCCAATATATTTAGAATTACAACTAAAAGTGTATTATTGAAAAATAATTGTAAAAATACCCCCAATAAAGTGAGATAATCCACAAACTAATAACCGACAAATGAAAGATAAATGACAGCTGATCAGAATTAAATATGTAACAAATAATTACAAAATCAATAAAACAATTATTGAGACTACAAAAGAAGGTGCCTTTTGCCTTGAAGTTATATACTCCGTACTTTATCGGTTTTACTTCACTTTAATTACAAACCCAAAAAGTGAAGTATCCTTACAAGCAAATAAAATCAAGCTAATCACAGTACGATAAAGAATATTAAAGGAATAAGGAAGAAAGATGTGATACACTTCCATTTAACCAGGTTCTGCGAATCAATTTCTCGATCCTCGGTTTCTACCATTGGATTTGAAATAAATGTTGGAAATCAATAGTTATTAATTTCATTTATTAAACATTACAACAATTGTCACAATTTATTTAATGTTTTGTTTTAACGCGACACATAAAAGCGAATATTCAACCATGTGAATTTAAATTACTAAGAGGTTCTCACTTATAATATCGCAAGATACGTATTTCTAGATCATTACACGCATAACCGTTATAATAATATTAATTGGCCTATTATATTATTTATACGAACGTTATTATCCCAGTCTGTAAGGTCATACACATACAAATATCGCCGAATTATATTTCACAGATAAAATAAAACCGCACTTCCTTAAATTGTAAAAGCTTGTTTGTAATCAACCAGATTCCTAATCGTATAATTAAATTACACGAGTAATGTAAATAATTTGGATTTAGCTCGAGTTAATTGACTTGTTAGATCAATTAATTAACTTGTTAATCAAACTTGTTTAATTGAAACTGATAAGATTTATTAATGAGTCGGTTAAGTTTATTTATTTTACTTCTGTTGCTCATTAAATATTAATTGAGTTGTCATTTAATTTGGCTCTCGATAAGATTAATTAAATAACGGGGTTTTCTTAACGAGTCAGCTCGTGTGTTAACGTGGCTAGGTTTTTATGTAAGCTCTATAAATATAAGGCTTACAAATTAAAACCCTAACCAACAAAAAGCACAAAAACCTAGCCTCCAAAGCTCAATTCGCACCTCCATACCGGTCGAATCAAAAAAGCAAGAACAAGTTTGCTTTGATTTTGTCATCCAATTCATCTAGTTCTAAGTAGAATTCGCGATTCAACCTCGATGCGGACAATCCGTAGCACTACTTTCAAGCGTTCATGGATTCGATTCCTTGTTACAGGCTTCTCAGAAAGATTTGCTGATGTAGTCTCCAATCAAAGTGTTATTATTTATTTGTATCGAAATATAATTTAAAGCGTTGCTTATATGTTTATTTGAATTTTATTCAAGTTATGTATATAATAGTCCATCAATAACTTATATATAAATGAATTCTCTACTCAGATCTGTCGTTAATGGGCCCGTCCGAACCGGTTTTCACCGGATCTCGAACCGACCGTCAAGCCGGGTCCATCTGTAACTGACCCAAAACCAGCTGGTCATGATTCGCATCGGATCCGGTCCAAACTGTCCGGTTTTCGGCCCATCCCGATCCGATAAGATCCGATATCCGATATCCGTTCGATATCCGTTCCGGTAGTATCCGAAATCCGATATCTAGTAAAAACACATTATTAATTTTTTTATATTTAACCTTACCGGATCCGATCCGCTCGTTTACCGATCGGATCTTTCCGATCCCTGATATTAGGTTTGAACCGACCGATCCTGGCTTCTATTTCGACCTAAGTTGACCGGGTCTACCGGATCGTCCGGGCGCATCAACATCACTACTCGTGATCCGCATACAGCGGACTCCACTACACACAAACACTCTCGAGAAAATCAGCCAAGCAACCTTAGGAATAAGGTTGTTGAAGTAACCGAGCAAATCGTTAATCGCTTATTAAAAACCGGTTCGGTTTGTAATTCGAACCGTTACTTAATCGTGAATCGTGACGCTTTAATTCGTTGTACTCGCTCCTGTGTAAATCGGTTATAATACTCCTTTATATTCGCTTGGTCTGCCAGTAATCGCCGTTAATATCTAAAACTAACTAGATATTAGATACGAGACATGTCCTTAGCCTTTAACACTAAATAGTTTAAGCGAATACAAGTCGAGATTCAACAATTTACTTAGTACCGATTCGATTAACGAGTTTAATATGCACGATTTTGTGCTAATCGATTAATGAACCAGTTTTTTACGATTTTATTTCTAACCGATTACGAATCCAATGACCGATTCGATTGATTAACGAACCGATTAAAGAATCAATTCGGTTTTCTTAACGAATCAAACAAATTTGGTTCAAAATCGGATCGATTTGGCTTGTTAATAGTCCTAGTTAAGAATCCCCTATGCGTGCATGGTCTAAACAAGCCTGTGGACAACCTCATAGTACAAGCCTGTGGACAACCTCGTAGTACACCGCTAGAAGCTTTAGATCAACCTCTAGATTAATACCACACTCAAGTTTCACTTCATGCATGGAAAATCCTCGTCCTAAGTGACCTTTGGTGTTTACAACCTTTCTTATAATTGAGTAATATTTATTTTGAAGTTATCTATCCACGAATAGGGAAGAGTTTTGAAGTGAATCCATAAAAACTCTCCTTCAAATCAAAATGAAAAAGTCTATATGGTAGAGAGAAATAATATCTTAGATATGAATTTAGCAAAAATATTTGTTGAAATTGACTCAGACCATTATCGGATCGGAAGACTACAAATCTTCTTTCTATGTTTTGGCCTATATATATGATTTATGTATATAGGTTATTTCCTGCACCAAATAGCTAGCGAGTTTTGCTATATTAGTATTACCTCAGCTATTTCAATAAAATATTTTATAGTGTGTCCTAGTATTTCAATTCTAGGAATAGTGTAGGATAGTGTAGACATCGAAAATTTATCAAAAAATAATTAAATTGATTAAAACGAATTAATCAAATTAATTAAGGGTCGAACCACTAAAAATGACACGTGGGTGATTAAGATTCTCGATTAAATCCTAAATTCAAATCAAACCCTCGGACGAACGAGGGTTCCCGTAAATTAAGCCTCTCGAGTTAATCGAAGTAAAAGAATAAGGATTTCTACATTAATTAAATCTCTAAGCTTGAACTCAAATAGGGTTCCCGAGAAAACAAGATTAATGCCGATAATTAGGGCTCGAAAACCTAATTTTTATCAACCAAACTTTACAAATGCGAGGTTCAAGGCCACGTGGCTCAAAATGAAGAATCTACCAACCACGGGGTTTAAACAAGACTCCACAAGTTTTGTGGTTCACAAAATTAAGACATCACAAGTTTTGTGGTTCAAAAATCGGCACTTTGTCACAGAAAAATAGAGGATCCAAAAGGTCCTGTAATACACATTTAAAACATGCCGACCTAAAAAGAATCGAACCTCGGGCCCACCTCAAAATAAGTGCCCAAAATCAATACTTGATCATCAAGTAATTCCAAATTATCCGACGTCCCTGCCTCAAAATTCAACTACAAGATCGCGATCCACTGAAATCAAATCGCCAATCGAAGCTGGTACATTGAGGCCGAGAAACCTATAAATGCCTCATTTTTTACCGAAATATCTATCCACAATTCCACAAATTCCACAACCAAAACACACAAAAACCCCCGAAAAAATATGTATAACGCTTCAAATTTCTAAGTTAAATCTTTGAAGACGCCAAGAGAAAACACCACGCGGTGACTGAAAACACCTTCGTGGCCAAAATAGGTTTCTAAATTAAGGATTATTGCATAAACGCAATACTTCTTCAAGTTTGAAGCAAAACCTCATGAGAATTCGACGTAAGATTCTCAAGAACGCTCAATATTCAGATTAAGCTTATATAGCCCCGACATTCAAACTTGATGAACACTGATAAATTTCCTGTGTTCGATTCATATCAAATCTCGATATAGGAATAAATCGAGCATTCAGTCCCTATAGTTGATTCTAGGCAGAAACATGGTCCTAGGCCCCGCTCTAGTTGATAAGTATCAACAAAGTGCCGCAACGCTCCACCTTCACATCGATCATCACTCTACAAAGAATAAGCCGCTAAGTCCGCTGTAGTAGAAGCTGCGACGTAACTTCAAAGCTTAAACTGCTCGAGGCCAAATCTCACTAAGTCCCACGTGGGTCATATCCTCAAGTCCCACTCTACAACAACAAGCTGCTAAGGCCGCTGTAGTACAAGCAAGAAGCAACGTTGCTTCAACACTTGCTTGCTATCACTCCATACAGCTCGAAGCTCGGAGTCCTATCCCAAATCAAGTGTCATATCAAGGCACTAAGTCCCACCACAAAAGGTGAAATACCAAATCCAAAGTCCCATCAAGTGCGGTACTTATCCACCACGACGTCTCCACCGGAGCCCAAAGAAGTCCCACGCAAACGTTATTTGAAGTCCATAAAGTCCGAAGTAGACCGAGATCAAGTCCAAGACCAAAGATCAAGTCCACACAACCAACACGGGAATACTCCTCGCTAAGGCTCCCCAGACGGTCCATATCCAAGTCCGCACTGCCTCAAGTTCATCAAAACCAAGATATCTATCTAGCTCAGCCTGCAGCTCCTATCCCAAATCAAATCAAGTCAAGCTTCAAATAAAGCCAAACCAAGCTCAAGCTTCTATCCAAATCAACCGTCAAGATCAAGCTCAAGCTCCTATCCAAATTAAATCAAATCACCCAAATTAAGCCAAGTCACACCCAAATCAAGCCTCAAGTCACAAGCCGTACATCTCACAAATCGTCAAGAAACGCTTAAGGGACTCTATTTAGTTTGGATTTAGTCATCTTCGATTTGATAAACCTCAGACACCGAGGAATTTTTCCCTACAAGCTGGTTTTATTTTATACCCTCATCATAAATAACAAAATTATTCTTGCATTATAGTGCTGCAAGTACGCCCGTGGGATCATTAACTACCCTTCGCTGGCCGACAACCGAGATGTTTCCAAGAGGACTATCCCAGCTCCTCTCCATGTACCAAAGGCTACTACAAGGAGAAGTGGCCTATAGCAAGACCAAGAAATCAAATACACTGGACTAGTTGGTATGTCCTTCAAAGACCTCAATAAGTCTCTTTGGCTAACGATTGCCGTGAGTTCTAGAAGCGTAACAATTCATGACAAGAGAAGTAGCGCGACTGCTAGCTATGAACCTTTCAAAAATATCCGAGGACTTCGGTGGACGAACATCGGAGAAGCTCAAGCAACCGCGGTTCTACACCCAAAGACACTGACGATGATACGACGTAGTCCTGCTCATTCAATCGCCTCGGCAGACTCTCCCGACACTAGCAATGATGACCGGTATTACCTCCCTGCAAGAACATGGCTACCCTGTAATGTGATGGTAGAAAGTATGCCGCAAAAGATTAAACACCAAGATGACTCTATCTCTCGACAGAAGCATGGATGACAAGAACATAGAAAAGAGGGAGATGGCAGCCTTTAAAGGCAAAGAGGCGCCTACAACTCTAAAGTGGGGAGATGGACGATTTATCTATCCCCTCACTATGCCTTAGGTCATCACAAAGACCAACTAAGAATACAAGAGAAGCCCTCTATCTCAAATTACTGGATTTATCCTAACAAAGACAAACAAGGAGTATATACTAGTGGTCAATTAGATGTCACAAGATCGGAGTCACCTTCATATACCTAAGACCAAGCCCTATACCTCTCGTATAGACCAAATTGAAGATGCCTAAGGGCTATCAATGACCCAAGTTCCAACAACACTTCAATGGAACTGAACCCAACAACATGTAGCCCACTTTGTTGAGAAAGGCAAACAACGCTGGGATCAAGTGATGAAATGGTCAAACAGTCATCCGCCTCAAAGGGAATGCGCTTGACCGGTATATCGACTCGAGTCCGCCTTCATGCATAATTGGGCCCAACCTGAAGGCGAATTCTCAACCGCTTTCTTAAGTATTAAAAGAGGACAATAGCATGGTGGATCTAACTCGCTACTAAACAAAGAAGATAAGAGCCGGTTGGCTGCATTTCATCAACCGTGGAGGAACCTCAACCTAGAATGCAAAAATAGACTCTCGTGAGTCACGCCTATCGCCATGTGCATCCAAAGAATGCATTGGGATTTGTGAGTACATCATGCAAGGAATACTTCCTCAGATATTCGAAAGCAAATTGCAACAAGGCTACGAGGACCCCAAGTATCATTGCAAATAAAGGACACGTGTCCACTACCCCCGCAGCCTCTTATTCGAAGACGAAGTACGATCCTAAGAACAGAGAACTCCAAACTTGAAAGGAAAGAAGCACACGCCGTGACTTCTAAAACAACGAAGTTCACCTTCGTAACTGGGCAGTCGAGGGCGTGCCCGACTCAGCCATTGCGGCTTCCCCACACTCAAGGAAATGCACTTAAAGGAATATATCCTTCCTCGATTCTCCTCGACATCCTCGGGCGATATTTGACGAGCTGACAAAAGCAAAACTCATAGAGCTCCCAGTATTGAAGAGACCAGAGGAGGCGAATCGGGCTATTGGAGCCTAACTTTGAAAGTATCATGTGATACTAGCATCCCATAGAAAATGCTTCATATTCAAAGAGTAATGATGGATCTTGAAAGAAAGTGGGCAATTACCATGGAGGAGGACGAAGTCTCTTCCAACCACATAATCCTCGCCACGGCCCATCCCACCTAGAGGTCAAGGTGCCTTTTGGGAGAGCAAGCCTTATCCTGTGGAAAGTACTGGCCGACTACTGCATTTACGAAGACATGGCATGCCAAGATGCGTTGAAGCTCCATGAAGGCTCAACTACCTACACTAAGGGGTGACACTCACCCGGCCTAACAAATCTCCACTTTCGCCACAGAGTTCATCGATTTAAGCACCTGCCACAAGAAGAGGGTACTTATAATAAACCTCTCTATGCGTCAAAGTTACGCCGAACGAAAAGTCGGATGCTGCACGTTTCGTAGATAGAGGGATCACCAAACATCCTTCCACCCAAACAGGCCGTTTAGGTATCTCAACGGTATGGCTTACAAACAGCCTCCGCATTATAATTCAAGTTTTAGCCAAGGCGTGGAGCCAACTCTTAGGAAATGAAGTACGCACTTCAAGTGATAGGGGAGTTGGAAACCACATCCTGGTTCCATGTGATAGATGCAAAGGTCACATACAACGTCCTACTAGGAAGACCCTAGATTCACAGCAGTAATGTTGTTCCCTCTACACTCCACCAATGCCCAAAGTATTGCAAGGATGGGATGGAGAAAACAGTGAAGGCGGATGAGAATCCATTCGCAATCGAAGAATCCCACTTTGCTGATGCCAAATACTACAAGAAAAGTGTAAACCCTACATTTAAGAAAAGGCCACAAAGGTGCCCCAGCACCTTTCTCACCTCAAGCAAATTTACCTCAACATTGGATTCTAGCAGAGGAAGATCTAATTCAAGCATTCAAAGGACTGAACCTACCCTCACTCAGCCAAAAAGTGTGTCGTCAGCCTTTCAAGGTTTTGTAATGTTTTAAAGAAGGGCCCACGATAGAGCATAGCTAATGGGCCTGTGCCACGACCTCCCCTACTGAAGTCGGGCACGATCCTATCAAAGACCCCCCAAGAAGAAAATCAAGCAGAAGTCGGTCCTCTTAAGGTTTGGGGCAATGCGATTCAAAGTGAAGTGTTTGGATGATTGGGAAAGCCAACCTCAGAGCTCAAGGAGGAAGCACTAGAAGAGAGCTCCGCCTCATGCTTCAACATAGAGGAATAAGATGAATACATGCCAAACAGATATACCCTCCCAAATTTCTGTGAGACGATCCTTGGGAAGTCACGGCGAGATTCAGGCCAACCTCACAAGATATATCAGCAGTTATAGAAGACGAGAAACGGGACATCTACCTCAAGCATGGATACTCCTTAGAGGAGGCAGAGGAAATCATGACCCAACCAAGAGGCATCCTCATGAATTTCCTCGAAAACTAGGACGAATTGGTTATACAAATACATCCAACAGCAGACGCTACGGAACGATCACCACCTCACGGACAAACGCTGGGTATAAAGATCAACAATACCTGAGAAATCAAGCTTCAAGAACAAAAGGGAGGTGTACCAGACAGGGCTACCTTCTTAACCCAATAGGCAAGCAAAGGTCCTCATCCTGATCTATTTAATTTAAGGCCAAATTCATGTTCATGAACAAACATCGAACGAATGCCTCGCCTGCTACTGCTCGAGTACGTAAGTCAACACACTCTATATTCATGAAAGAATGCTCGCTAAGTCACAATACATGCTTCTGACATCGAGACTCCAAGAAAAAACAAGAAGTCATCGTAATAAGGGTACGAAGCACAAACAATCGAAACCCAAGACCAAATCCACCTAAAGCAAGACTCAAGAATGCTCCCCGGAGTATGAGGATAAATTGCCCAACCCTTCCTCGAGCATGAGGATAACCTGCCCACGCCTCCCGAGCATGAGGATAACTACCCACATCCTCCCCGAATACGAGGATAAACTGCCCACCACCTCCTCGAGTAATGGTGATAAACCGCCCACAACCACCTAAGACGGCGATAAACCGCCCACTCGCCCTAATACGAATTTAAACTTTCAACCCCTTTGAACTACGCTGTATTGATCCTCAAGGACCATCCGGGAGGTACGTAGCAGCCTTTGATACGTATCAAGCGCAAGAATAAACTTCCAAAACAACATTCATGTATCTATGTGGCCGATTAAATCAAGAGGCACGCTTATCAAAGAATGAAAAAGTAGCAAGAATAAAAACGACAATCGTAAGGGAAAGTGCATTAAGTGGAATAAAACCATAAAGAAGAAAGAGATCTAGTACATCAAGTGCGAAGAAAAGTGAGGGAAACGAATCCCTACTTCCATTCGACAATTTGCCTAGACTCCGAGGACTAAGATGAACAAGCAAGCGGATGTCTCAACCAGCTTTAAAACTAACCTCAGGTAGTTTACATCAAGAAACCAAGATTTCACAATAAGCCGAGGCCCTAAGGTGAAACCTAATCACAAGAAAGGTTATGTCACAAAGTTCTAGATTGCAACTCGACTAGGTTCAAGAATGTTAAGCCAAAGCTTTGAACCTGGGGATGTAAGGAAAAAAAGCAATGTTTTTAACCCCTCGTTACATCCGATAATTCTTAAGAAGATGAATGACGCTTCGATAGACGAGTCAAGGAATGGAGTCCGCCACCTCAAGCTTACACAAATAAGACTAAGTGGAGGAAGGAAGCTCTCAACTGGATGGAAAAACTCTATGATATATGAGTATAAATACAAATCCATAGATCCGTGGATCTAAAGTGTTTACTACATTACTTAAAAATACACATAATACAATATATAAATAATGTAGTACTTTACAATGGCATCGCGGAATTTGACTTCCCTTCTCAAATTCCTAGTTGTAATATCAATCGGATGATATCTCTAGTCGATCCAGCCCGTGAGTAGGTCAGAATCAAGAACATATTTATGCTAGTAAACAAGGTTGAACAAAACCACAAAAATCCCCAAGAATTTTCTTGCGTAAATCGCTACCGGGGGGGTTTAGGTTGTGCTTAAA
Source organism: Lithospermum erythrorhizon (assembly GCA_019722365.1). Lineage (NCBI taxonomy): Eukaryota > Viridiplantae > Streptophyta > Magnoliopsida > Boraginales > Boraginaceae > Lithospermum > Lithospermum erythrorhizon. The sequence continues at coordinate 17,656 of JADFUC010001116.1, read as the reverse complement.
TTATTCTTATTATGTCATGAAAACCCCAAAAGACAATTTTATATATGGCTGTTAAAAACCGAATAAGCAACCCGCTATATTAGCTTCACTGCTAACTCTATTAGTTCGTTAAGACACTAACGAAGTCAAGCATGAGTTGAACTATTTAATTAGTTTAATTAAATAGTAGACGAGTCAATATCAATAATATTTCAAGTTATCGATAAATACTAAATATTCGAACCAATTAAATAACTATTTAATTGATTCTATTTGTTCAATCGATATTCTTACATAAAATGAACCTTTAATCGAAATACATTTCAATTATACGCCTTTCTTAATTTTATACATGAAATGTAACTCAACGTCATCAGAGCAAGTGACCTTCTAGGCCTGTATAATAGTAAGTTGTATAATAACAATAATTGACCATTTACTATTATTATAACGATTAATGAGTAAGATCTAGCAATCGATCATAACCCCCTTAAATTATCATGAAAACCCAATACTCAAGAATATAATTACTAAGTTGAACACTAAGCTTCCGATAATCACATTTTAAACCCAATCCCAGAAATGACCGATACAATAATCGTCAGAACGGGCATAATAAATGGAATCAATTCTCATTGATTTCCAACACTCCCACTTGCCCTTGGACGATTATCTTATAATTTCTTTATCACGCGATCTCTAGTCGTAGGCTAACCATAAGAAGTGTGTCATGAAACACCCACAACTTTCTTTACTCGAGCATTTAACTCGACAAAGATTTAGCTGCTGGCCCCACAAACCAATCAAGCACTAACCGCATGAGCGCCCTCGGCATCTTCCTTTTATATCAAGGACGGACAAATCCCTCCCAATATATCAACATCTATCGCTACACTCACTGTGTCACCCAACATATGCCGCTATAATCCCCGCTTAAGGCAAACGTTTGGTCATAGTCAAAGCATGTGAGCTTCAGATAACACGTAGATAGTCATATATCGTAGGTCTAAGATTAAGAACTCTAAAATTCTAAACAAATATCATAGGACACGTATATACATATCTTCTATGAATCTGCTTCGGTCATACCTCAGCCTCTACCAATAGACCGGCAAATTCTACCAGATTGATCTAGTGTCAGCAGCTAACGTGATCAATCTTGATCACTAATCAAACACCACGTTACTATAATGGTGCTTGTCGCCTCTAACTATCAAAGATTCCGAATTAAGGCCTTTTGGCTATCCTATGTTTCTAGGCTTGAAGAGGTGTAATTAACAGCCCATGCTACCTCTCTCTAGAAAAACATAGACTAACTCTAGGGATTTACCTTTCACTCATCGAGGATACACTACATGTATATTATATGTAAATTTAAACATATAGATAAAGAAACAAATATATTAAAATATAAGAAGTGAATAATATTCAAATATTTGTTCACATAACACTATAGATACATAATGACTCCCACTTAACCTAACACCACTGCAACATCTGTCTAAGACCTATGTTCGCTGCATGCTCATCATGCTTTGCCTGACTTAGTGGTTTAGCGGCACGCCGATTGGCCTCTATTTCTACTTTACATACTTTGACATCACCTCTATCAAGCATATCTCAATCGTGTGGATACTTTCGAGTAATGCGTGCTTGGACTTGTGATGTGCCTGTGGTTCCTTAGATTGAGCTATTGCCCCAAGATTGTCACAAAGAAACCCACCGGGTCCCTCACAATGCTAGGTACTACACCAAGTTCTCGTCACAAATTTCTTCATCCAACATGCTTCATTAGCGGCTTCGCACTCGCGATGTACTCGTATTCTCAGGGTAGAATCGGCAACAATACCGCTTTGCAACTCCTCCAAGATACATCGCCCACCGTTGAGACAAAAATACATACCTGCATCGGGAATGATAGTCGCCTCACGCTTGAAAATGATGCCGCGCACTTCACACCAAGTAACTTTCATCTCCACCATATACCAAGAAAGCATCTTTTAGTTCTTTCCTTTATACTCAAGATGCACTTCACCGAATCCAAAGGCTTTCACCGGGATTAGCTTGGTATCTACTAGTTACACTTTAGTGCATAAAGCATACATCAGGTCTAGTGCACAAATACGGCATACATGATGGATCCTCTATAAATAGTAAGCCAGAAGGTATTTCCTTCATTCTGCTCATCTAAGCACTAGTAGTGGGACACCTGTGTTCTACTGAAAGGAACTCCATGTCTCATGGGGAGATTACCCCTCTGAATTACTCATGTTGAACCGCTGCGCACCTTATTCACATAAGTATCCCGACAAAGTCCAATCACCTCCCTGCCTCGAACTCTGCGGATCTTTATTCCAAGTATATATTGTGTTTCTAAGTACTTCATTGAGAAAACATTTGGACACTAACTTGACTGAGTTTAGTAACTCTACGTTATTTTAATGATAAGTATGTCATTTACATACAGACTATGAATGATACGTACTCCTTTAATTTACCTTCTCTCAGATATTAATAAGATTCTTTCTTCGCTTCGATTTAAGCCAAACTGCTTTGATTGATTCATCAAACGATTCAAATCGGATGCTCTAAGACCATAAATGGACCTTTGCAACTTGCATACCTTCTAGGTCCTTTTGGAACATGTAAAGCCCTCGAGGTTGCACCCATATACACATCCTCCTAAATTTCCATTCAGGAAAGCAGTCTTTACATCCATTTGCCATATTTCATAGTCATGAAATGCAGCAATGACTAAGATTATCCGGATGAATTTAAGTATAGAAGACCGGCGAGTAGGGAAAAGCTGGCCATAGTCCACGCCGTGAACTTGTTTGAAACCTTTCGCTACAAGTCTAGCTTTGAAAACATCAACGCTCGTGTTTATCATATATTTCTTCTAAATCTTACTTACATTCAATGTGGCTTAGCTCTATTCGTAATGCAACAAGGACCAAACTCATTTTAAGTACATAGAATCCATCTCAAATCGCATGGCTATTTGCCATTCACAAGATCCTTGTTGTTCATTTCTTCTTTGTAAGAAGTAGGCTCGCTACTAACGATGAAAGCTTCACCATACCGCCTGGGTTCATGGCGATCCCCGCCGATCTCCTGCGGTTGGTTCTTCCACAATTTCCTGTGGATCAAGAACTAGGTCTTCTATGAAAGAAGGTACCAATTCTTGTGGTGTGTCGATACTGCAGACATGCATCGATATCACTTCATCGCCTTGAGCTTCATCAAGATGAACACCATTACTTCTAGTCCTTTTGGACAAATATTCATTTTCAAGAAATACTCCTGTTCTAGCAATGAACATTTTATTCTCCTCCTCGCCTGTAGTAGTAATCAACCTGCTTTCCCTTGGATATCCTATGAAATAGCATTTATCGATTTGGACGCAAGCTTATCTTTTGTTAATCTCTTAACATAAGCTTCACAAATTTCAAATCTCGAGAAACCCTACTGGGAATCTTCCCAAACTACGCTCACGGGAGTTTTATCTCACCGAATTTTGGTTGGACATCTATTTAAGGTAAGTGCCGCGCTTAGAAATGTGCATATCCCCGAAATTAATTGGTAGATCGAGTAGGTTTCATCATAGATCGAACCATGTCAAGTAGCGGTTCGATTTCTCCTTTCGAACACGCCATTATGCCGCTATGCTTCCGGGCTGGAGCGAAATGTGAAACAATACCACACTCTAAGATGAATATTGAACTGCGGATCAAATATTCTCCACCTCTACTCTAATCGAGAATCTTTATTGTCTTGTTCAATTGATTTTGTACTCTACATTTTGGAAATCCTTTGAATTTCTCAAAGGACTCGCTGTGGTTTGTGTCTCATCGATACACAAACCGTATCTAACAGAATCATCAAGAAATGTAATGAAGTAGTTATAACCTCCTCTTGCGTATGTGTTCATTGGCCCACATACACGTGTGTATGATCCCACAAATCACTTGCCCTTCATTTAAGCCGTTGAAAGGCATTTTGGTCATTTTGCCTAAGGCAAGACTCACACTTATCGTATGATTCATAATCGAAACCTTTCAAGTATTCCAATCGGAGCGAGTATCTTGATTCGTTCTTTGTTAATGTGACCTTAGTTCCGCAATGCCATGTATGTTTGGTTTAAGTCATAGCTTATTTCGCTTTAAGTTTATCTTATATGACTCATTAATCATGTCTAAAAATGTATAGACCATTTGAAGCGGAGGCGGTACCAAACACTACCCCATTCCCCGTGATCCTAAATTCATCGATCTATTGGAAAAATGAAAACATCATTATTTAAACAATAGAATAATAATATTCTCGCAATCAGCAGTACATAGTAAACCGTGATAAGTTCAAAACAAGGCCCGTGGGCAATTTAAACTAATGGATCCTACCGCAAGTGGCCGCAACTTTCGCCATTTCCCAATAATAATGCATCCATTTCCTCTTCGAGTTCGACTGAGTTCCCTGATACAATACGAGAACTACAAACTGCCCAGCACCCACTATTAAGTAGAACGAGAAGTTCGCATAAACTTCAATAACATACATAATTGTGAGGGTCGAGCGGTCGTGAGACCATTCTTCCTATCATCCTGGTGAACTCCTATAGGCTCCATTCCAAAGGACCTAGGTTTCCGCAATAATGACACTTGTCATCCTTCCTAGCTCCTCCCTTTCCAGCAACCTTGGGATTACTAGAACCCTTGGCCTTGCCGGTAAACTTCTTCTTCTTCTTAAACTTCTACTTGTTTTGGACCACCAAAACAGAAGGAGTAGAAGTTTTAGTCTTAATTGTGTTCGCCTCAAAGATTCTGTGATCATTCTTATGCCGTTTCCAAGCTTAGAGATAACTCAAACTTGTGCATATCAGTTCATCACATACCGAGAGAATTTTAAAGAGACTTCAGATTTGAAATCCACAGCCAGCTCTTTGAGACACCGTGCTGTGGCGCTGTTGATCACCAAGCCAATCATTTTAATGCATACGTAGGCTTCATGTCTGCCCTGTTTCATCTGCTATCCACGAGCGCAGACATGTCATATCTCTCGCTTAGCTTCCCTTCGGAATAATTCCTCAAGGTACCGTATATGTCATATGTCAGCCACCTTTTCATATTGAATCAGAATGAAGGTCCATATTGGCAAGTACGAGACATTGGACATCCACAACATCGACTTGTGCTTTTTTGTGGATCTCTTTTCTCCACGGGAGGCACTATCATTAGGTTTCACATGAACCTTATTGTTCATCACGATTCAAATTCTCTTGCTTTGAGAATGATTCAAGTTTGAGACCACTCACAAAATTGAAGACTACCTTGCACTTTCAAGTGCTGCTTAAGCAAGTTCTTAGAGTAGCAATACAGAATATATTAATTCTACAAGAATAAGTAAATAAAATAACGTAATCAAGAACTATCATGCTAAACACTTACAAATAAATTGTAAAGTAAATACTAATACTTCAAATCTCACTCTAAATATAGACAAGACCTATTATACTACAATTCAAACGGCAACACCGCATACATTTTGAATCCAAAGATAATAAGTAGGTTTTCAACCAATTATGTAAAACTACATAACTTCAGGTCACTACCATCTCACAAGATGCTACCCAACATTTGTATTCGAAAATCGGTTAAGCATACCAATTAAACCAAAGCTGCTACTTGGATTGATCATCCTAAAGCCCACAATCTAGTGGAAATCACTTCAACATGATCCATCGTCATATCAAATGCAACATTGTAACACCAGCCATCACGGTAAGCGCCTAATTGATGCAATCGATTGCACAACTTTAAAATTAGTTTCGATACTTTGCTTAAATATTAATTGGTGAGATTATTATTACTTTATTTTCATATACTCATGCATACTAATGCAACATGAAAAATAAAACAAGTAATGCACATTCAAGAGATATACGATATGGCCTCTAAAACCTATTACAAGTATTTATCAAATACTAACATAAGTCGTAATTCTTGTATCTTGTACTCCTAGATCCAACCGAGTTCACCAAGTACCACCCCATGAAATGATCTTCAATATCTTTACTTGTTACAATATTTATATATACTAACTCCATCTGCATGTACTGCAAGCTTCAAGGGTAAAAACAATAAATAAATAAATACAAGAACATACTTAATTCTAAGGTGATTTACAACATTACGGATCGCAGACCGGAAAAATAAATAAACGGGCCATATCTATATTAGTTGTCTCCATTCCACCATTACAAAATCATAGGCACTTTATTAAATCATATAAATGAACTTAATAAATATTTTAAATGGAATCGAAAACGACAGCTCAGAATTATCAAATTAATTAATCCATGTAATTACATTATTGTACCAATTAATAATATAAACTCACTATCATACACGCAGTCACTCAATAATTATTACCAATTATTAACCATATACATATTGTAGAAAAATATTTTATCGCTAAATATATTCTAAAATATATTAAGTAGTGAAATTGTTACCATAATTATTATATCACTTTTAAATTAATTTTAAAAGATATAATATAAAGGAAATTAATTAATTGTCATCACATAATTAATTACAATCAATTAGGTGATTAAAATGACAAATAATCAATAAAAACAGAAATATAACTAGTCCCACAATTTTAGGAACCAAAATAGCGAATAAATTCCGAATTGTGATTTTCAAAATTAGGGGCACACATCATAATGGGTTTGACGCACCCACCTACGAACACGGCCGACTGCCGACACGCTGCCGCCGTTTATGGTAATATTTGTGCAAAATTTCCTGCAATATTTATGGCAATATTTCCATATTTAACTCGGTTTCGATTTCCAATTTAATCTGCTTGTAAAATCATATCGAGGGCTTTAAAATTTTCAAATTTATGAAATTCAAACACATTAAACTTCATAATTGTCTTGAACAATTTCCACTGGTCGCTCATTAAAAAAATTTCTCATAGTTAATTATTAATTACATAGTCTAGAAATCTCAAAATTGTTTTTGAGGTACTTAGAAAAAATCCAGAAATATGAAATTTAATGGAGATCTTCTACTTGATATCCGGTTCCGTAAAAATTAGTTTGTAATTTTAAAATTTTTACATGTCCCAAACACGTTTTACAAAACTGCTTGAAACAAAACCAATTAAATTATCCTTTTACCTTATGAAACAAACCATGTTAACAAATATGATACATCATCATAAACTTGTAACATATGTGTAAATCAATAATCAAGAACATGGTGATTTATTCTCATCATATATTTATCAATTAAATATATGAACAAGAATTAATCAAATAAAAATTGATAAAAACAAAACAAGCATAAAATAAACAATGTAAAGCAACTTTAATTTGGCTCATGATGCCACTGATGGAAAACTCTATGGATATATGAAAGATAAATACAAACCATGTATCTGATCTTAAAGTGTTTACTACATTATTAAAAATACACATAATTACAATATGTACCTATTGTGAGTACTTACAATGCAAATGGAGTAAATTCCACAAGAAATTACACGATTCAAATTCACAACGCTAATTTGACTTCCTCGCCTCCTTTTGTCAATATCAATCGTATGATATCTCTAGTTGATCCACACCAGGAGAGGTTGAATCAAGAACCGATTTATGCTAGTAAACAAGGTCGAACAAAAACCAAAACCCCAAGAAAATTCTTGGGAGAAATCGGCAAAGTGAGGGGCGGTTATTAGGGCTTTTTTTTTTTATGAAAAATATTATCTTTCTTATGTCATGAAACCCTAAAAGCTTACTTATATAGTACTTGTGCTTAAAACAAACCCATAAAGAACCCAAGATTAGCTGATCTTCGTTAACTCTATTAAATTGCTAAGACACTATCGAGTCGTTAATCGAAGTCAACTATTTAATTAGCTAATTAAATAGTAATTCCAGTCAATATCAATAATCTTTCAAGTTATCGATAAATACTAAATTACTTGAACAATTAAATAACTTAATCGATTCTATTTTGCTCAATCGATATTCTACATAAACGTAGGGGGAATCTTTTATAATTTAAATACATTTCAATTATATAGCTTCTTCTTTTTAATTTCATACACGAAATATAACTCAACGCCATCAGACAAGCATGAATTCTGTGGCCAGATATTGAATCAGAGCACAATAATAATTGACCAATTACTATTATTATAACGACACGAAGTAGCTTCAAGAATCGCCATAACCCCTTAAATTATCATGGTAACCCACACTAAGAATATAATTACTGTTGAACATTAAGTTCGAGCAATCAATTATTTAACCCAACTGTAAATGAATCGATACACAATTGTCGTAACGAAAGATAATACCTAATCAATTTCATCGATTTCCAACACAACTTCCACCACAACCACATTTAAATTTCTAACGTTACTCCTATCATCCACAAAACTTTTAACAATTCAGCTCGGCGCTTTTTAATCTCATGATTCTCGATGCCCCCCCCCTCCCCCACACCCAAATTTACCATCGCCGACGGGTTCGACAGGCCCCTGCTCAAATACCCACCGAATAATTGTTGACTGAACCAAAGCCAGCACGTCTAACACTGAGCCATGTCCCATCCGCTAATAACCTGGATTTTGATTCATTTGTGCCCCGTCAAGAGGTTCAACGACTGCCCAATGGACAGTCCGTCAGACCCAATTAGTTTAACACGTATCCTTTTCCAGTGGACTTGAACCGTGAATGGCCCACAATATCTAGTATTTGAGCTTCAAAATTGTGTCCACCTCGGGCACACCTGGTTATATCAAGATCGACCTTAACAGTACATTTATATAATTTAAATATTTAATGATAAAAGAGCAATTGTATATAAAAGTGGTCTTTATCAGTCCATATAAAAAAAATAGGTAACCAATTTATAAGTAATCATGAAACTTATAACTAGTTTATAAGTGATAATAAAACAATGGTATGTTTGGCTAATATATTTTATAAGTTATAGGAATGGTAAAATGACTTATAAAGATATATTGATTTAAATAATTTTTTCTACCTTTTAATATATGGATGGATAATTAAGTAAATTATTTGCTCAAATCAACTTATAAGTTAGAAAAAAAATAGTTCCAAATTGATACTTTTTTTTTAAAAAAGTTGTTTTTTACTTCTTTTTTTTCACATTTTTGGACAACTACTTATAATAATGAGTAGCCAAACACTTATTTTAGCAAAACACATATATAAGTTGAGTTTGACAAAATATAAGAAAGACCAAATACCATCCATGATGACCTGGTCAGGTTTCGAATTTCGATAATAGAACGGATGACAAGTACTCCAAGTTGTACTCCGATACGGCTCAGCCCAAACGTAAATATTCCGCAAAAACAAAGACCATTTTTGCCCGACCAAAAAACACCCAACGATCGTAAGAAGAGACGTGGTAGAGTTAAGTTTATGTAAAATAGTCAAGAAGCAGATAAGAGACTAAGGTCCCAAGAGTTGAGCGTAGAGTAATGCATTGTGACGTAGGATTCCTTATAGATTTGTTCGTATCCTTTCTGAAATTGAGGATCCTTCTACCCGAAGCACGCAAGCTCAAGGCATCCGGATATTCAACGCATCTATCCATATGAATAGAGTCCGCCTTTGACTACTAAGATGCTAGGCCGGTTAGGAACATATCTCATCATGTCCATGTAGTTTCTAAAGCCTGGGATATGGTTATCCCGACTACTAAGCCGGTAAGTGCCAATCAGAATATATCAACTTGTCCAATTACGCCTAAAGCCGCAGACAAGGACATCTTGACCACACGAGCCTCAAAGTCGGGTCGAGCATATCCACAATATCCAACGAGCTTCAAGAGCTACGGTGGAATGTACAACCTACCGAATTAGCTTAATCAAGTTAACCATCTCAAGATCAAGTCGCTAAAGTCCCGAGCAAAGAGCGATACCCAAATTGTATCGCGACAAGCTTCACACCAACAAATAACCCTCAAAGTTAAGTTTTATTATGATCAGACATGCATTATACTATCTTTAGAGGGGGGTGAATAAGGATTAAACTAATTCTTTTGAGTTTTTCGGTTTTTATGATTGTATTACAGATTTTAATAATATAATTTTGAGCAAATTTATTTCCCCACACAATTATATTATAAGTAAAGACGATCTAAAGTAATATGGAATTAACACAACACAAACAACAATAAAATACGATGACAATAAATATACTAAAGTAAAATAGTAAAGGGAAAGAGGAGACTCAACGATTTTAACGAACTTCGGTTTCCCTAAGTGCTCCCGACCGGCCGACTTCCAACCCTCGGGAATTGGGAACAATCACCACTATGAAAAGGAGCTAACCCGATTCATACATACAAGCAACTCCAAATCAACAAAAGACAACTTAACGACACTATGCTAGAAACCCAAAGCCCCGCTCTAGATTTCTAATCTTAATCTCCTCGACAAGAACTCCAAGTAACTACCTGTGATTTCAAATGGTTTATGTTAATATGAATGAACAAATAAACACTATGAAATCTCTAAGCTAATGAGGATTATAAGAGATTAAGAATGCTTTAGTTTGCTTGTTGAAAAGTATGAAAGTTGGCCTAAAAATCGTGCAAAAACTGTGTGTCAAAAAGGTGGCTATGAAAGTGGCGATATAGGCTTCGAAAACGAAGTCGAAAACCCCGGATCGGGACTTAGGTCGGAGAGTGGAAAGTCCCGATCTATGTCTCACTTGGGTCAGTGGGACATCGGGACAAGATCGGGAGATGTTAACTCCCGACCTCAGTCCCGACCTCGGTCTCACTTAGGTCAGTGGGACTACGGGACAAGATCGGGAGATATTAAGTCCCAACCATAGTCCCGATCACGGGAATTTTTCGCGATGAAAAAAATGTGTTTTAACCCTAGTAAGAACCTTGAATTAAGTGTGAATTTTCTCCGATATGCCACACAGTCATATTGGTTTAATTCGAAACTTAACTCAAGTTCTAATCAAGTTCAAACCACACGTTTTCAAAAACGTTTTAACATATTCAATTTATTAAAAGCTTGCATTCTTAATCGCTAAAATAAAACTCGAATAGTATAGGGATTTCTTACAAGAGGCCCTAATCACAAAGATAAAATCTTCAACACTTCAAGCCCGGCCTCGATCCTTTGACAAACAATAAGCCCCGCAATATGCTTCGATCGCACTACTAAACATGTCAAAAGATTATTAGTAACGAGGAGGTAATTTGTTATCTTCAAAACGTAGAGTCTGACGATCCGTAGATCAACAAACTCCCCCTTTTTTATGATAACAAATTACCTTAAGCAAAAAAAACAATAAAAACGAGGCTCCCCCGCAACATATGCAAACATGAACGTAAAGAGAAACAAAAGAAAACACAGATCTAAAACATTTTAAAACTGAATCCAAATGTTTTCAAAAGAACTAATGAAACATACAAATCAACTAAAACTACAAAGGACCATGACATAAAACATAAAATATTCTCCCCCTTTGTTATCAACAAAAGGGAGGCTCTCAAAACATCCGACGCATATCATGGAGGGATCATGACCACCGTGATGTATCTCAAGATGCGCCAAAGCCTCTGTCGGGTACCTTGCTTCTTTGCCCCAGCAAAGTTTAAACCGCACAATGCCTGAATAACATGACTGTTGCTCCTTGTGGTGTCGATGTACTGAGTCTCGAAGCCTCTCAAAGTCACGGTGTAGTCGGACTTGACCCTCTTCCAAGGCATTCAACTGGTCATGGATGGAGCGTCTGGGCCTCGCCGCGACATCTTCACCCTCACTAGCTGACTCATCTGATCCTTAAATCTCTTTGTGCCCCATTGGCGTTACGGCATCCTTTCTTCTTTGTTATACCATACAAGCCTCCCATTCTCCCGAGTAAAGCCTTGACGCCTCAATGTAGACTCCCCGATCACTTTAATCCCGGTATTGTCAATAGGAGTATTAAGAGCATGAGTCCTCTAATGCAACACAATAAAAGTGACAATCTACCAGATAGCTGGTTCATGTTGCTGCAAGTAGCATTTGAATTTGGTTTATGATCAGGTAGGGGAGGTTAATCTTTTGATGGTGGATCATCTTATATAGCACGATTGATTCTAGGGACGTAAGTTCAGATTGGCTATTTGAAGTATGCAGAAATATTTTTCGGATGACACCTGGGTGGTGAAATCGCTCATCGCAAGTGCGTACCTCGCTAAGCGGCATCAACTCTACGACTAGAAGGAGGCAACACTCGATTATGGTTCAATAATAGATTTAACTCAGTAGGGGTGTTGACAGGAATGTCGGAAGGGAAGTCATATTGTAGCGGATAATCGCTAAAACCTTCGTGAGGTAATTCCAAATACTGTTCAAAATCATCTAAATCAACTTAAATTTCCTAGGGCCACACTTAACATACATCTCAGCCTTAACCACGGACCCATCGGCATTATCGTCATAAGAAAATTGCACATGTTTATTAAACCAAATTACAAGGGGTTCATGGACTTGAAAGTGGGTAGTGGAGAAAGGAATCCAACCTTGGTATTCGATTTCAACCCATGTGGGAAGGTGACTTAATTCCGTGGTGTCGTGCAAAGTGTGATATTCGAGCACCTTCTTGTCTCCTTGCTCTCCTCCTCGACGAATGATGGGATTGATGTGAGTGGGTTGAGCAAGCCATTGTCGAAGGGGGTATTTAGTTTTGACTGCAGAATGCTTAACCCTTTGGGTGTTTGATGCCATTTTAGTGTTAGAGATGAGAGAGGGTGAATTTGTGGGGGAAAGATTCGATTTTTATGGTTGAGAGAAGGCTTTTCGGTGTTTTTGAGAGGAAGAGGCTCAAGGTCGGAGAGAAAAGTGAGAAGGAACCCTAAAAAATCAGACTTGGGCCTTATATACACGACGTCAGACTTAGAAGGTCCCCACCAATCTCCGATCTTCTCCGAACTGTCCGACACCAGAATTGGCTGCCTGGGACTTAACCAATACTCTGATACATCTCCCTAAAGTCCATATCTCCCGATGTATCTCCTGACCAATTTTCCCGATCTATCTTCCGACCACCTCCCGATCATCTCCCAACCTATCTCTGGATAGCTGAATCTTCAATGCATGAATCACCAAGTATACGTTGAAAATGACCCCAACTCATTTTACCAAACCACTGTCCCTCATATGCACCTGGATGTCCTTAGAGTGACCCAACATATACAAAAAGCATAAAAACACATAGCATGCAAGACATAATGGCATAGTACGGTTTACGGTAAATTTAAAGACCGGTATAGTTTGTTAATACCAAGCTTCACATTGATTTTATTAAATTGATCCTCATGTAGGGGTTTAGTGAAAATATCTGCTAGTTGGTCATTTGTGCCTACGAATTATAGATTTATATTACCTTTTTGAACATGATCATTAATAAAATGATGAAGCTAATTTCTTACATGTTTGGTCTCGAGTGCTCTGAACGGGCTCTGGAGCACGGCACTGTCGTCAGCAGCAACGATGTTATCAAACTTAAGGCTTAAAGTCTTCTAAGGTCTGTTTCATCCACAAAATTTGCTAACATAATTACTCTACGGCAACATATCCACAAAGTCTCTAAGTTCTGCTTTCTCATCCACACTATTTTGCTTCTTACTAGCCCAAGAGGAGAATGTAACGACCACCATAGTTCGCCGCCCGAGGTTGGGGAATCGCCCAAGTCTCGTCACCGTAGTCACCACGTCGATGGATGACTCAATTTACAAACTCGCATGTTCATAATAAACCAATACAACAAACTATATCTGAAAATGACATTTTTTAAGAAAAAATGATCCATCGTGGTATTTCCTAACCACACAAGACAACCAATATATTACAAACAACCGAAGTACAAAAAATCAATATACAACCTGTTCGAGATCCCAAATACAACCATACAAACAAATCAATTGGTCCAAAATAACGAGACCTGCGGAGGATCTACTATCACCCGCCGCTCAAGAGGGGACATTAACCTTACACACACTCGATTAGTGTGTAATTTAAAATCATTAGATTTTGTACGATGTATCGGGTATTTCAAAATGCCATACAACGATGGGCACATTTTATAAATCACTTCGAACAATACATAATTATTTTTGGGATGAAACCCAGTACATTAAATAAAAACTTAGACAAAACAAGAAATTAGCCGAACCCCTAAATTGAAAAAGTGGGGGTCTCTCTCGTCAAGATCCGGTGAACTTTCAACATACGATAAAGTTCGCTCTCGTCAGTCCCGAAGTTCTTCCTCGGCCCATAAACCCCGCCAGGTCAGAACCCCGACTCAAACCTCTTCTTCCCCGCTTTGTAGGCCTATGATGATAGTCACGACCATGTTGTGGCCTATGGTATACCGCTAAATAATTCTTCATTATCCTCGAAATACTCTTCCTTATCAAGCACACATTTTCCCCGCATCATGATCGAGATAATCAACACGCTTACGCTAACTTTTAATTCTAAGATCCCAGAGACAGATCTCCGTGCAACTAGCTTAATTGACCCACCAATTAATTTAGACCAAGTTATTTCTTCTGTAGCATCGTCCTTGTTGCACATCATTGGGATCAAAATCAATAAATCACTATGAAATTTCTTAGTCGACCTTTTTGGTAGTTCGGGCGACACCTTTTGGATCACCAATCTTACTCTCCATAGCCGAAGTTGTCGCACTGCTATTACTAATTTTGAGAGTTTAGTTGTCGATCACCTCTTCCCCGGCATTTATAGTAACTTGTGCGCCTGCTCAATCAGTTTGTGAATCTCCATGCTAACATCTAAGAGTGACATACTTCGGTTCTGGTCTGTTACATCCCTTGCAACCTGATCTTCTTTCTCAATTGCAGCAGAAGGTATCCCCTGAATTGTGGTACTCCTTTCCTTCTCTTGTCGCTCTTCTTCCTCTACTTGGTCTGCCCAAGAGCTTGGAGTGCTAACCTTAGTAAAATTGCTACCTTTTTCGGAGTCGAACCCAATCTGCTAATGTTCTGCTGAATTACTCTTTTTCCTCATGAGCTTATCAAGGTCCGATAATCGCCTAACTATAATCGCCTCTTACTGCTCTTCATCAAAGGGCCGGGTGGCATAGGGTTACGTAAGTCGCATCTATCGCAAGGAAGCTTGCCCCTCGTTACTCGTTGCTACAGCCTCAAGAACAAGTCCCTTCAAATACCCGAGCTCCTCAAGTCATGGACCTTGGAAATTTCGCAACGTTTTCCCCGTTTGACAAGATATGTGTCATGTTGCTCATTTGTTCACCGAAGCCTCTTCTTGAGTATCAATATGAGCCTCGGCCCCGCGACGCTAAAGACAAGTTTCTGCTTTCACCTCCTTACTAACCAACACCTCCTCCAAGTTAATGCAATCAAAACTAACTCTCCTCTCCATACTAATGCGGCTCTAAATGTGTAGTTGTGCTAACTTTTGTCTACAACTCGCATTGTTTCGACCTAACCGAGAGGTTACCGTATTTTGTGAACTATTATTCACCTTGTTCTAATTTTGTTTAGACAGCTTGTATAGACTATTTTGCACAACTAATTCATCCTGATCGCCTATATTCTCAACTCCGCAAAACAGCTTTGAGCCCCTTTGGTGACATTTTATCAAACACCGAGCCGCTGCCTTCCCCAACCTAACCTCCTCCCACCTCCTCTTGCAACCATCCACGCCATGACCAATATGACAACAAAAATCACAAAACAAAGGCAACACATCATTAAAAACCTTCACCCATAACCTCTCCAATATTACCTTCGAGAACTCATCCTCAAAAATAATCAAAATATCTTCCAAAAGTGGTTTAGACACATCCAATCTAACATATCCTTGTCAATTGAACATGGTTCTATCTACATTTCTAGGATCAATCCTGTAATAGGTCCGCCAATGGAATTCGAAATAGATCGCAGGGACATTTCATCAAAAAGGTATAAGGGCAACCCCTCGACTTTTGAATTCAAATCGCACCAAGATTCTTTAATGGAGAAAATAAGGGACCATTTAAAGACTCTCATTACATACCCCTCAATAACCCATTTTACTTAAGCCAAATACGACAAAATCTTCCTCACAAAACACATTCAATAAAAAATATGTTTTTATCACATAGTCGGGAAGTTACAAAGACCCTTGCTTAAGACTTAGAAAGAACTTAATAATGTCCACGGGCGGACGGCCACAGTGAACTTACCCACAAGTACATATTTCAATTTCTTACTAGGACTTGTTTTTCGGAAACGGGGAACACCACGATGGCCTACCCCGGTACGTGTGAGTGGTCGGCTCGAGTGTAGTTGAAATCGGCGATGTTGTATGTCTCGTTTATTCAAATCGGGCGGATGTTGACTTCGCAAAACTTGAGCTTTGACCATCGTAGTATAGTATTTAGGGGCCAACTTTGACTGCTGGAACACCATTTCTAGGGAGTGAGGTGGTTTAGGGGTTAGCCTCCGTCGGCCATAAGGCCGGGCGGAGAAGAGGCGGTCGTGTCGATGTAAGGAAGCTAGTTTACATCTGCTTAGAATTTTAGAATTGCTGCCGCCGCATTAGAATTAAGCTTGGATGTTAGAATTGCATGAATTCTCGCTATACAATGTATGGCCATCATATAAAAATCATCCGTGCAATCATTATCAACGCTCATAATTTATAGGCTCGCCAACTAGATATAAATGTTTCAATAAAGGACATTCAACAAAGATAATCATGCACTTCCCAAACAAAGAACAATAATACTCCAAATAAGTCCACAACTCTATTCTATCACCAACATGGTAGCACACGACGACTACGGGCCCACTCAGACCACCCAACACCACAACTCGCCGATCACTCAATCAACTCCGAGCCAACTTAATCAACTCATATCAACTCGTGTCAACTCATATCAACTCATATACGGCTTTTCTAACCGATAAAGCAAGCATATAATCAACCTCAACCTCAAGCAGGGAGAAACTTATAAACCGCTGATCTAAGCTATCACCGAATCGTAATGAGGTACGAAGCAAATACACCACCTTATACCGGAGTATAAGGTACAATACCGGATAGCACAACTCACATACATCAACAACTCCGCACTTATACCGTAGTATAAGGCACAACACCGGGTAGTACAACCCACACATATATCAACAACTCCTCAACAAGTCATGCTATGCCAATCCAACCAACAAAGAGCACCCTAAACATCAAAATGACCCAAAACATTCCCGGAGATCAACTCATCTTTAAACACCTATGAACTGAGCAAACAACACATACAATCCAACTACGCAAATAATCAACACATAGATATATATATAACATGCTCACAACTTCATCGAGTGCAACACATTCACGAAAAGTAAATTAATCTACACCCGTGAGATAAATACTCACCTTGGCTAGCAAATAATAAATGCCTCGTCTAGCTAATCCAAGTGCCGTTTCCCACGCTCCACGCCTAATAACAAACACCCGAAAATACAATTACTACTTACTACAATCATAACCCCGTTTTAGTTTTTTAACTATCCAACTTACAACAATTATAGTTATCAACTTAACAACTCTAGGTGAAAATATAGCAATACGTAACTGAACGAAGTACATTGAG
>JADFUC010001571.1:0-33907 GCA_019722365.1 Lithospermum erythrorhizon | reverse complement strand
CTCGTACTTCGTTCAGTTACATGTGCTTATATTGGACCGTTGAGAGATCCTTGGGAGAGTTAGCTCCGTGGCTTGCTCGGTTAGGCGTTGCCTCCGATTTTTAGATAGGATTTATAAATATTCCATGTATCTGTTTGAGGAAGTATATCCTGACAGTCGCATATTCTGCTCACCTCCGGTGGAAACTTGAGAGGAACACCATGGGAAAGACCGGGTGAAAATTTTGGACCCGGAAGAGAAGGTTTGAGGGTAAGGTGGTGGCGCCAGGTAAGAAGCTGTGGAGGGAGGAATCGGCGTGTAGAGGCGACTTGGGGCAGGAGGATGAGATGAACCGTTACCCTTGACTTCGAGGAGATGTGAGTTAGTATTTGCTTTATTTTGTATGATATTTGATTTAGGTATTTATGTATATATGTTTCTTAGCGGATTTATTTGGTGTTGTCAAATTCGAGGTCAAAGTCCCAAATGGAAATTAGCAACCCGTTTCGATTTAATTTAAATATATATTAATTAATAGTTGTTTGAGCCGAATTACATTTATAATTTAGTAGTAGATTTAATTATTAGTAATGAGGATGATCAAGTTAGATGTTAAGTGGTTAGATAACTTTCGATTAAGCAGTCAGGGCACAAACTCATATTGCAACTCAGAGACTTAAGAGCTAAGTTAACTCGTCTTTCATCCTTATAAATCACAAATACAAAACACACAAAATATCTCTCCTCGCTTAACTGCATGCTTAGGCCGAGAGCCCCTTGGAAGCAAACCCAAAACAATTTTCTTCATTTAACCACTTTTATTTGCTAGCAGAAGATCTCGAGTTGATTGTTAAGGCTTTGATAACCACTACGAATTTGAGGTAAGAAATTAGAAGGTTTTTAGTTGATTTGCCCCAGGTTGACTTTTGGCACTGCTTAGATTTTATGATGATTCTAAGTTGGTTATAGGTTCCATGATGTATATAAGTGATAATTCATGATTTTACGGGTTGTTTAAGGGCCGTTTGGCTTTTAAGGTTTTAGTTGTTTCTTGGTTGATATTTACCTAAGACTTTAAATCTCGTAGGGAGTTTAGTGAACTTATTGTAGTTATTGTGATGTTAAATGATTTAAAAATTGATTAAAAGGGAGTTAGGTTGAAAAAGTGTGATTTGTAAGTTGAGTTATAAATTGATATTTTGGAGTATAGGTTGTGGTATGGACTTGAGGGTTAAATATAATGACTTATAATTTGATATGAAATGTTAAAGTAATAAGGTGAAATTCTAGCGAGAGGAATCGATTAGGTTGTGTCCGTGAATTATTAATTAGATTATTTATCCTTCATTTTAGACCGTTTAAATAGTTCCACTAAGAGTTGGTAGTATGTCTTCTAGAGCGCAAGTATAGTAAGTGGGTCTTGATTATATATTTTAGGTGTCTTGTTGTTGGCGTTGATGGGTGGAAAGGCGTTACCGTGATTGTGTTCGCGAAGGTTTTGTAGTAGCTAAGCGGTGAGTACTTATCATGGGTGTTACTTTATGTCTTCTTTAAATTGTGTGAGCATTATCGTTGTGGTGTGATGAGATAGTATACAGTATAAATGGTTGTCACGATTATATGTGATTCATTTTATTGTGAGCTATGATATGACTATGTGATTATATTTTCTGGCGTTGAAGACTAGCGAGGTAGTAATAGCTTGAACTCCCAACATATTTAAATTTACGTGGCCTTGGCAACTTAACTTGTATTCTGTGGCCTTATCGGCACTTCCCCGGTATGCCGTGGCCTTGTCGGCGGTTGTGATTGATTCTGATTGACAGAGATGTTTAATTTGTGCTTTAATATTATTTGGGAGTAGAGTAGTTGGTTGGAGTTATGCGTGACTTTGAGGCCTTGAGTATTAGGTTGTGACCATATAGTTGGGATGATTAGGGGTTAGGTGACTCTCTTCACTTTGAGGATATGTGGCTATTTTTCCTTATACTTAGTGTATAGGCTGGGTGTACTATACTTAGTGTATAAGTGCGGTGTGCCTTATACTTAGTGTATAGTTTTGCCTTATACACTAAGTGTGATACCTTATACTTAGTGTATAAGTGCGGTTGGCCTTATCTTTGTGTATAGAAGTGCGGTTTGGCCCCATATACTCCAGGTATAAGTGCGGTTTGGCCTTATACTTCGGTATAAGTGCGGTTTGGCCTATGCTTGGTATAAGTCTGCGGTTTATCGATTGGTCCGTTCACGCAAGTAGGCAGTTGAGCATATGCGCGTTAGAGGTTCGTATCATCATTGGGGATATGAAGAATAGATGGTTTGATGACTAGAGTTATAGTCTTTGTTGAGTTCTTGAGTTCCTTTCTAGGTGATTGTGTGCTTTTGAAGCTTTCTATTATATCTCATATGTGATATACGAGACTTTTCTTTGGAATTATGTTGGCCTTGACCTTATTTAGGTAGTAAAGGATATATATATATGCTTCTTCATATTTGACTATTATAATAATTAGTATACCGTTAAAATTATTGGTTTAAGTTTCCCTGTAAGTGTTCTAAACTTTGCGGCTTCACGCCTTTTTGCTTTGGGCGTTTCATTTTGCGGAGTTGTGAGGCGGCGGTTAGCGAGCGAAGCTGTTGGAAGTTTGTTCGAGTTGTCTAGGTAGGCATCGGGTGGTGAGGATCCTCACGATCTCATTTGATGTGTTGTCAACCCGATTTTTGATTGTTGGATTTTCCTTTTCAAACTTTGGCCTTGTCGGCGGTTGTCATTTATTGAATCACGATTGCCCTCCCTCTTTTGTAGCCGGCATTCTTGTTTATTTGGGATATGTTGTATATATATGAGGTGTTGGTTGGTTATATATCACACGATGGATTGTAAAATTTTAAAACTATGATTTCGAGAATATAAATAGAAATCAAATTTTGGATGAAGCGAGTAACTTTAAAATGATCGTCCATCATTGAGTGATTCACAGTGTTCCGGATTATAATGACTCTCTCACCTCGGGAGGCGACCTGGGGCGAATTCGTTACAAGGTTGTCATCTAAACATTTTTTTAATTTTGGATTTCTAATTGTTTAATTAATTATTGGAAAATATTTTTAGAAAATTCCAATTAGAAAATGTCAACAAAATTGTGTGTGGAATGTCGGTTGAGATTTCAGAATCTTTGGAATGATTGAAAGCCTTAAAATCTTTTTTTCCCAAACAATTGAATTGAATCCCAAAGCTGAGTAAAGTGAAATGGAAACCTTGGGCGGGCCTCAGGCCTTAAAGTCGTTTTTGCCAAAACAATTTTGGATGGTATTGCAGGAGTCAGTGTCATTTTGGTGAGCGACGCCGGTGGCGTCTCCTTTCATTCTTCCTCGGATTGGGATTTGTTACAAAACCTAATTCATTTTTCAAAAACTATTAATTTCGGTTTTTTGTAAATTATTAACATTTTGATATTATGATAATTGTAATTATCAATTTTGTTTATAATAAATTTAATTCAATAGTACCTTTCATGTTTATTAAAAGGATATAATCCAGGGTAACGATATACAGTTAAATTATGAAATAATTATTGTAATAATTGGGCCAGCCTATGATAGTGTCATTTAATTATACATATTTTATGGATTTAATTATGAATTCAAATTTGAATTTAAATTATGTGAATTTAAATTATGGCGATTTAATTATAATCACATAAATTGAATATTTATGTGATTTATTTTTATTTGTAAAAATTAAAATGGAAATATTTATATGATTGTCAGTATTATATATGAACTGAAATTTAATTAGGAGTAATTGTCTCGACCTGCATGAATTAGTGTTTATTGCATATTAAGTACATTTTATTATGTATTGATTGCATGTTTTATTACATATTGAAGTTCATGTTAGTATATATTGATGACATGCTTATTGCATATTTATTATACTCATACTTAATTGTATTAAAATTCTTTATGACATTTATGAGTCATTTATTCCATATCATTTTAATATATTTATTATTTATAGTTTATGTGATTTAATTTTGTCTTATATATTGTAATGGCAATGGAAAGGGGATATATTGATATGACCTAGTTTGTATTTTTTTAAATACGGTCTGCTAATCGTTTATTCGTTGTCTGCGTTATTTGAGTCGCTTTATTTCTTTCTTTCTTTTGCAACGAGCACAAATTGTCTTAGTTGGGTTAGTAAATAAATGTACTTCCGTGGAGGCATTGAAGATGGCGTTTCACCATGGCGGTTTGGAAGTTTCCAAAAGCTGAAGAATACAAGATTGCACTTGAAAGTGTTGTAATAGGTTTATTATTTTAGGGTCATATCATATATCTCCTAAATGTGTATTATTTATTTTATTTTCATGATGTGCATGTGCCCAGGTATGTATTGTATTACATGTTAAATAATTAATCAAATATATGAATCTCACCACAAAATTTAAGCGAACGTATCAAGCCAATTTTAAAGTTGTGCAACTTATCACGATAACCGGGCACATTGTGATGGCAGGTGTACTAGTATCATGACGAGTATGACAATGGATCATGTTGAAGTGATTTCCACTAACGTTGTGGGCTTTCAGATGATCATTCCAAGTAATAAGTTGGTTTAATTGGTTGCTTAACCGATTTCAATGTTATGGGCTCGATTGATGCGCCTGGTAGGTAGTATCACGTAGGCGTACCGATGGCTACAAAGAGTTATGTCGTGTTTACATAATTAAGATTGGTTAAACTCTTTGCTATGTTAGCTTTTCAAAATGTATCTGATGTTGCCCTTTTGATTCAATATAATAGATAACATACTAATACATTTGTGAGATTTTGAGTATTGGTATTACTTTAAAATTTATTTTGTAAGTATTTAACATGATAGATTACTAAACTATTGCTTTACATATCTTGTAGAATTGAAATGGCCATCCTTAAGACACCTAAAACGCTAACTTGAACATGCTTTAACTTTCGCTGCGTGTATGATGGTGCAAATTACGAGGCGTGGTCTCGTGAGTTGAAGAGTTGTCTTCAAGTTGCATGAAGTCGGAATATTTCTTACATGAAGGAATTCAACTTGACCTTCGGGGTCACGAATGTGTACACAGGATAAATATGGGATGCATAAAGGGATGTTCTAAAGCAAAAATATGCTTACTGGATGGAACCGAATTTTCAGATGCGTATGATGAGTATCAGGCATATGACATTTATCGGAAGCTCTGGGTGAATCGGGAAGGCGTGCGAGTATGAGAAATACGAATCGCTAGGTGCTTTCGTTATTTGCAAACCGAAACACGGTGGAGTCGATTGCGCTTGAAGTGATGAATCTGGCCAATGGGGATTAGGATCTTTTGGGATACCGATAGATCGAAAGTGAGGTTTTACATCGCCGTAAGATCAACTTCAATTAAGACCGATGCATCAAAGGTTATAGCATACAAGGTTGATCGAGCCTCGTTCCAGTATACATAGACAAATTACCATTGTTGAAGCTAATAATTTTTTGAATATGAACAAAATGCTTGTGAGACAAAGAAAGGAAAAGGTATCTCTACAGATGATATCTGTCACTATTACAAACTCAAGGGAGTCACTTGAAGAAAAGGACCTCATAGAAATTCAATGAAGATAGAAAAAGTTAATAAACACGAGCCTAAAAGGTATTTATGTTATTGAAGTTTATACAACTTTAATTGTGCCGTGGGTGCTTAGACAACGGCTGTAGTTTCTCACGTTTGTCACAATGTGGAAGAACTCTGAGCAAGTAGAAACTCTAATATTTACTATGTATGTACGCTATAAGCAATATTATTTCCATTTTGTTTTGAGCAATGAGCTTTCATTTTCAATTGATCCCAATACATTTAGGATCTCTAAGAATGGTATACTATATGGTAATGCATCTCTCCAAAACGATCTATATATTTTAGACACATCTGTCGAAACAACATTAATCTCAAAAGGATAAGCTGACCAGCTTAAATCATACATACCTATGGCATTGCGAGATTAGGTCATATAAAAGAGAACTTATCAAGAAACTCCACTCGATTGGGTCTACTTGAAGGTTTCGATTATGAATCATACGATAAGTGTGAATCTTGCCTACTGGGCAAAATGACTAAGTCACCTTTCACTGGATACAATAAAAGGGCAAGTGATTTATTGGGGATCATACACACCGATGTATGTGGGCCAATGAACACACCTCTGAGGTGAATTCTGATTACTTCATTACGTTTACTGATGATTATAGTAGATATGGGTATATGTATCTGATGAAACACAAACATGAATCCTTTGAGAAATTTAAGAAATTTCAAAATAAAGTACAAAACCAATTGAACAAGACTATAAAGATTCTTCATTCTGACAGAGGAGGAGAACATTTGAGTCTAACAGTTTGGGAGGCTCCCAGAGTTGGGTTTCTACTCGAGTTTGGGTACGTGGCTCATGTCAAGATATTGACAAAAAAAAAAAAAAAAGAGATAAACTAAGCGTCAATCGGGTAGATGTTGCTGTTGGTTATCCCAAAGGAAACCGTTGGTTACTTACTGAAGCCAGAGAATGGCTGTCGTTGCGAGATCGGGGAGCATTCCTTAAAGGAATATCTTGTCAGAAGGGCTAGGAGTGAAGGTGTTCATCTTGAGCTCAAGATAATGAAACTGACGTCAATACACCTAATGTAGAAACTGACTTCTGCGCCCACAGAGAATTAGTGCATGCACATAGAAAATCCAGCTGATCCACTTGGGGAGGTTGTGGAGAACCAACCCTTAGGAGGTCCAATAGAGATCGTCAAGAACCAGACCGTTGGTATGGTGAAGCTTTCATGATTGAAAGTGGCGAGCCTACCTCTTACGAGGAGGCAATAAGTAGCAAAGATGCTGATAAATGGTTGATAGCCATGAAGTTCGTCGGATAATCTTAGCCATTGCTGCATTCCATGACTATGAGATATGGCAAATGGATGTAAGTCACTCACAGATAAAATCTTCAGGAAAGATACCTCCGGGCTTTATATATTCAAAGGATCTAAGAAGATTTGTAAACTCTGAGGTCCATTTATGGTCTCAATGAAGCATCCAGCAGTTGGAATCTTGTGGCCACTGGATACATTCAATCAAAATTCATCGAGATCAGGAGCCAACCGGTAGTTTCCGGGACACTTACGTGAGTGTTGCAAGTTTTAAATGAATGATTCTAAGAATGATAATCTCCCCGTGAGACATGGGTTTCAGCTCGACTCACGGTGTCCCACCATAGTCTTTGAGATGAAAAATGAAGACCTTACCTTCACGCGCAGCTATAGGGTCCACATCGTGTATGCCGTGTTGTGTCTGTGACACGATGTGTCATATGCGCTAAGTCTTTACTGACCCGATACCAAGCGAATCGGCGAGAGCCCTTGGATTGCAGTGAGGGAGCATCTTGAAGTATACGAGAAGAACTAAAGATGTATTCTTGGTATATAGTGGAGATGATGAGGTTGGTTGTTACCTAGTACACATGCAATTTCGAGCCGACTTAAAGTGGGGAAGCGATGTCTTGGGAAGTTCAAGCTGACAGAAGGCTAATGTTGCGACCTCGCCGCTGAGCGCCTCCCGAGGCAAAGCACGATGAACATTCGGCGAACATTGGTCTTAGACAAATGTCGCAGTGGTGTTAGGTTTAGTGAGAGCTAGTATATTGTCATCTTATATGAATAAATGGTTGAATATTCTTGCTTCTATATATCAATACATTTGTTTACTATGTTTATGTGTTTATATGTCTTAATTTACATATAACCTATTGTATCCTAGTTGAGTGAAAAGTGAAATCCCTAGGCTAGTCTAGAAACACAAGATAGCCATTCTTCTTGGTCAGATGTTGATAGTTTGGGGCGACTAGCATTTGATGACCAACATAGTGATTGGTTGATGGTCGATTCTCTTGGATCGTGGGAGCTTGTAAGCTTAACCATTCTTATGGGTTGTCAGTTTGAATAACTGAGGAATTGGGTTGACCGCTGCAAAATCATAGAAGATATGTATATCTGTGTCCTATGATATTGTTTGGTATTAAGTTGCCGATTCTTAGACACAGCATTATCTAACTGCTTATGTTACTTAAGTTGTATTGCTTTGACAATGTCAAGCGTTGGCCCCTTAGCGAGGCCCATAATGGCATATGTTAGGTGACAGTGAGTAAGGTATTGATATACTATAAAGGGATTTATCATCCTTCATATACAAGGAAGATACCGAGCCTCTTGATGAGTTTGGGATTGATTAGTTTATGGGATGCCATAGTACCCTGATTAGAGGTTTAGCTCGAGGTAAAAGAAAGTCGTGGGTGTTTCATGACATCGTCTTATGAGTTAGCCCGTGAGCTAAAGAGACCGCAGTAATAAAGGAATTGTAAAGTAATTGTCAAAGAGAAGTAGGAGTGTTGTCGAGTATATTGATTTCTTTGATTATGCCCGTTGCGACAATTGTTGTAACAATTTATTTACTAGTTCTAGTTAAATGCGATTACTCAGACTAAGTGTTCAATAAATAGTAATTGTAAATTGCTAAATAAAGACTCATGATTGATATCGGGGTTATGCCAAATTACTAGATCGTACATAATCGTTATAATAATACTAATAGTTAATTATATTATGGCTATATTATTTGAGACCAAGGTCACATAGAGTGGCGTTGAATCCTATTTCATGTATGAAATTAAATCGTTACTACTGATTTTGGCTAATCGGCCAAAATGTCTTATTAGGTCTTTTCTTGACGTTTCTGGCAAATGCAACATATGGGCGTCGCACAAAAATCGAAGCTTGTCCTTGAGAAATGTCATACACAAACAAATATGATGATTGTGTGACATTTAAACGTCGCCCGTGATGGAATAGCAGGTAGAATTTGACCTAATAGACCGCCACACAAACGTCACACAAATTAAGCACAGTTAATTAAGAAAATGTACTTAATATTAAGATAATTATATTATTCCATACGTGTGGCGTGTCAAATAAAACATACACTTAATTAAGAAAATGTACTTAAGATTACTATAACTAGATTTTAGTATATGTGGCAATAACGTCACACTAATAAATAATAAATTGACATAATAATAATCTCTACGCCGTAATAACGTCACACATTTTATATTAATTATGTAATTTATAAAATATAATAATATTAGCCACGCCACACAATTAATATTAGATAAATAATTAAATCGATATAATAATAATATGTACGCCATAATAACGTCACACACTTAATATTAATTAATTAATTTATAAAATATAATAATATTAACCGCGCCATAAAGCGTCCACGCAATTAATATTAGATAAATAATTAAATCGATATAATAATAGCCTGGGCCTTCATAATAACGTCACACTCTTAATATTAATTAATTAATTTGCCAAAATATAATAATATTAACCCGCGCCATAAAAGCGTCACACTAATAATATAAAATAAATAATTAAATCGATATAATAATAATATGGCCCATATGCTTGTCAGCAACGTATATTAATTAATTAATTTATAAAATATAATAATATTAACCGCGCCATAAAAAACGTCACACTAATAATATAAAAAAAATAAGCCTTCATCGATATAATAATAATATGGGCGCCGCTTAATAACGTCGCGCTCTTAATATAAATTAATTAATTTATAAAATATAATAATATTAACAGCATATAGAAAGCGTCACACTAATAATATAAAATAAATAATTAAATCGATAATAATAATATGGGCATATAATAGCGCTCTTAATGAATTAATTAATTTATAAAATATAATAATATTACTAACGAGATAAAAGCGTCACATACTTAATATGGAAATAATTAATTTGTAAATATAAGAATAAACGAAACGCCATATAGCGTCACACAATATAATGTAATAAAAAATAAATAATAGCTTTCATAATAAAGAATATTGTAAAAATAAAACAATAAACAAAATATCAATTTTTAGTAATATAAACATACTATACATATATATGAAACAAAATGAATAAAAATATAAACATTATTTAAACATTGAATATGAGCATTCATAATAAGGAATACTAATTATTTTGATTAAATATAAACAACTATTTAAACAGTTATTTTTCAAACTATAAAAATATCTTATTAAACTATATTTTTATTTGCTAGAACCAAATAATAAACAAGTTAATATATAAAATAAGTTAAGAAAAAATATAATATACCTCAAATCAAAATTGAATTTGCTACGAAAAAAAGACAAGTTAGTATATAACATTATATAAAAAACTATGAAATCGATACATTAACTTAATAACTAAATCACCTGAAAATGACTTGAAGTGCAAATTTGCCAAAAGAACATTTGAGGATGAAGAAAGTGGATTTGTTATGTTATATTATAGGAGAAATGAAGAGATATTATCAGTTTTGAATTTTGAATTTCCAACAACATAGCCGCTTGTCCTTGAAACCGCCGTACTATAAACCTTTTCGCTTAGTCAAAATTTTGTCTGATAAACCCGACCTACGTCACACAATGTCATACAAAAATTATGATATTTACGAAAATAGTATAAATCGAAATATACAATTTCTTTATATTAATAAATTAAATCCTATAACGTCACGGAAATGACATAGAGAAAAATTAAATCATAAAATGCTTTCTTATTAATAAAATTAATTATTATAACGTGCCAAAATGTCATATGATATCTTTTATATTAATAAATTAAATCTTAGAGCGTCATAAAAGCTTGACATAGACAAAAATGAAATCATAAAATACTTTGATTTTAATAAATTATTATCATAACGTCACAAAAATGTGATATAGTATCTTTATATTAAATAAATTAAATGGTAGAAACGTCACACAAGCGTAGATACAAAAATTAACAAAATAAATAAATGAATGAAACTCCTACTTGATAGATATGAAACTCCTTACTACCCAATATTCCTCAAATTGTATAATACATATATCAAATAACTCATTTTATAAAATAAATGCAAATAGAAATACGTAATAGAACTATATTATTAGATAACGTGCACTAATAATTCGTCATTCTCATCATCGTCATAAATAAATGATAAGTCCTCGCTACTTTCATTATCTTCATTTGTAACCAAATAATAGCCCCGGGACAATGCGTCATCGTGTCATATTTCCCGTTGTCGCAAAGAATATTATCATTATCTAGGCTACATTGTTGACGAATTATTGTACTGGATGCTCTTGCTACGAAAAGAACTTCGTGATAATGCTACTTGAATATTAGTCGAATCGATTCGAGCTCGCGTATAATAACCCGTTACGAAAAAAAAAAAAAAAAAAATTTGATTCGGCGGTGGGACCGGGAGATAGTATAATTTTTTTTTAGATGATAATACTTATTTCGTAGAACTTTTTTGAGGCAATTTCATTTATAATTTAGTAGTGTTGCATGAAAATTTTATCTTTGAAATCGGGTTCGTGGAGAGAATTTAGAATGCGATAAGGGAAGTGGCAGCCAGGCAGGACTCGAGTTTTTTAATATATCTCCTCGTCATACGTCACTCGCAACTTCATCTTCTTTCCTCATTTTGGCAGTGGCCTCACAAAAATTTCATTTTTTCCATTTCTCTCTTGGTGTCTACCGCTCGAACTCAGATGGTCGGTTGTAGAATATTATTCTCCCATTCGTTTCTCTTGAAGTTAGGTAGAAATTTCAAGTCTTTAGGATATTTCTTGGGTTTTGAGATAGTTGACTTTTGGTTGACTTTTACATAATTGAATATTATGATAAATCTTAGTTGGTTACATGGAGTTACATGGCGTATATATGGTAATTCGTGATTTAAGGCTTCAGACGTTAAAGTCGAGTTGACTTTTCTAGGTTTGATTGACTTTTTGGTGATATTTCATAAGACTTTAAATGTGGCAGGGTTTAATTAGGACTTATTATAACTATTGTGATGTTAAATGGGTGATTTAGAAATTACATTAAAGCTGATTAGGTTGAAAAAGTAATCATTTTCAGTTGAGATATAATTGATATTTTGGAGTATAGATTGTTAATTAGGGACTGGCGATTAACTGATGACATATAAAGTTAATTTGTAATGATAGAAATGATAAGATGGAATTTTTAAGCGAGCGTCGATTTGGTTGTGTCGATGAGTTTATAGTCAAATCGTTTACTTGCCCGTCATATTGGAGCCGTTTAGAAATCGTTAGATGAGAGTTGGTAATGTTTATTCTAGAGCGTAATTCTTGGTATTGGTTCACGAGTACACTTTAAGGTGTTCTTAGGCCTTGACCGCTGAGGAAGGGGAGCACGTTCATGATCGCGTTCTTAAATGAGGGACTTTTGTGATGCTAAGTAGAGTGAAGTACTTATCTAGCGTGTATTCTATGTACTTAGCAAATGGTGTACTGTCCTTGTATTATAATTATGTAAAGTCATAAGTCTTTGGCAATGTAATTGTGTGTGAATGGTGTATATGTCCTTGTGATATGATTCTGAGGAGATAGTATACATGTAATGGTTTATGCAGATTATGTATGAGCCTAATATGAATTTATGTGGCTACGATGCAACGGCGTTGAAATTTGGTTTGAGGTAAGTGATGGCTGAACTCCCAACTTATATTTACGTAGTATGTGTCGGCGGCACTTGTGGTATTTATGTGGCTTTGTCGGCACTTGTGAGTATTGTGTGGCCTTGGCCTTGTGACTTTGTGGTATTTAATGTGGCTTTGTAAAGCCTTGTGGTATTTATGGCCTTCGGCGGTTGTGATTGATTCTGATTGTGTGATGTATTAGCTGTATGCTTTGCTATTGTTGGAAGTAAAGTAGTTGGTTATTGAAGGTGTTCGATGGAGTTATGATTTTGGTGACTTGAGTATTAGGATATGACCACATAGTTAGGACTACTAGGGATTAGGTGACTCTCGCTTCCTTGCGAGGATATGGATGATATTGCATACTGGTATAGCGTGCGGTATGATTCTCTTTGATCGCTTTCTTGTGTGCATTACTTCGGTGGCCACATCTTCACAAGCGTGCGGTTTAGCCTATACTACGGTATAGCGTGCGGTATGATTCTCTTTGTCGCTTTTCTTGCGTATGCATTATCGAGTGGCCTATACTGCGGTATAGCGTGGGTTGGCCACATACGGTATAGCGTGCGGTATGATTCTCTTTGATCGCTTTCAGCTGTGTGCATTGTCGAGTGGCCACATACTCTGGTATATGGTTCTCTTCTGCGGTATAGCGCGGTTTTGGCCTATATACTACGGTATAGCGTCTTGATATGACTCTCTTTTGATTACTTTCTTTGTGTGCTTTGTTGATGTATTTTATACTACGGTATAGCGTCTGGTGTACTTATACTTGTATAAGTGCAGGGTGTTGCCTGCTGTATAAGTGCGGTGTGCACTTATACTTTGTGTATAAAGTCACGGTTTTGGCCTTACTCTTTGCGGTATAAGTGCGAGGTGATTGTTGATTTGTCCATTCCTGAGGTAGGCCAGTTAGTATATCAGTTATCTTGGGTGGGGGATATGAGAGATAGGAGGTTTGGTGATGAGTCTCTGTGATTTCATTTGGGTGATTGTGTGCTTATCGAACCTACATTATATGATAAATTGTGTTAATGAGACTTCGTAATTGGAATTATGTTGTATGACTTTTATCCGTGTCTGTATACATGTATTTTATTCATATTTATTTCACGATGACTATTCTAAATCTGTTGTGCCCTTACTTGATGCTTTGATGGTTATACTTCATTTTAAGCGTCGACGCACTGTCGGCAACTATTTTTCTTGGGATCGTGCTTTATTTTTAGTTGTAGCCTTTTTGACATTCTTGTCTTTATTGAATATGTTCTATATATCTTAAGTGGCTAATGGGTGAATACCTTTGGAATGAGAACACATTAGGAGGCCGAGAAATTATAAGCGAAGTTTATGCTAATGCAATCGATGATGTTGATGATATTTTATATATATATGAATTTGGAAAAATGGATTCAAATGTGCTAGAATATAAATCTTGATCTAACCACGACTGATACCATGGGTAAATAGTTCAATAAATGGAAAATGCAGGAGAGATAAATCGTATGGGATTGCTCTGGATTCAAGATATATTACTCGGTCATATTAAAGAAATGCATATATTTGGAAGGTCTTAGGAACATTAGTTATCATAGGAGGAGTATGATTGTAAAATGGGAGTAGTACTAAAAGTGAACTAAAGATAAGTGATTGAGTTGTATATGCATGAGTTATGAGAGGTTAAGATATATGTTTAAGTTATTGTGTTTGAGGTGTATATTATATTTGGGAATTAGCTATACTTAGGAAAGATAATAGATAGAGAAATACCTCTTGTAAATTAAGGTGTCTTTGTGAGTAAGTTGTTGGCGTAGTATTGGGTTATTGGTGTTAGTTAGAAGCCCGATAAAGGAAAGTTTTATTTTGTGGCGGAAGTAAGCCTATAAAATAATATAGCAGGTATATAGTCTCGGCCAGTGAAAAATCTAAATTTATCTTGTTAGTGTTCGCGTCCAGTAAGTTAACCACGTAGCTATATATTTCCTCGGCTTTTAGGCGACTCCTATTCTTTATGGGCGGGCGTTTATTGCCTAGGTTGTTGCGGATGACCGATATGCATTGGCAGTAGGCTGCGTACCAGGAGATGGCGATGGTGGCAGAAGACCTCCAAACGATCATACTTTTACGCTGCTTGAGGTTTTACGTTGTATATAATTTTATTGTCTCGAGTTGTATAACAAATTGTTTGACGTGTATTTATATTATGATTTTCAGTTGTGTACTATTGGGTAGTTCACCGATGGACGAGTTGTATTGTTTTATTTATGATGTAGAAGAAGTCATTTTATTGTTATCCATCGTTGGTGACTGCGATATCTGAGGTTGGTGGTCCCGACCTCGGGAGACCCGCTTTGGGAAGCAGTCGTTACACCTTGCAAATGTTTTGATCACGACCACCCATTCAAGATGTTTCTTATCATCCGACACATAGTGATGTAGAACACTTGTTGTGCTGTGAGGCAAGGATAAAAAGTATCATTTGATTGTAAACCTTTTCCGCACTTTTTGTTGCACGATTCGGTCTTGGTGCGCGCATCCCACCTCTTGAGTATCGAACCAATGACACTTGAATAAAACCAATGTCTCGTTCAAACGTTATCTCGACTCCATGTTCTTGAAGAACTCCGTAGTAATCAACATGCTTTAGATAAGGGCCTTCGCCCTGAAACACGACTATTATTTATCGACATTGCCCCTGCATTTAGGTGTCAGTAGTATCCATTTGTGTAATACCCGCAGCCTTGTGGTTTATACACCGTGGACGAGAGCGAGTAAATAGTGGTTGGTTGACATTATATATTATCTTTTCTGAAAATATATATTGTTGCATCATTGGTTATATAATTTAATCACAACGAAATGTAATATAAATGTAATTTAAGTAGTTAAGGCATTATTAAAACTAGTAGCCACATAATTTAGAAGTGTTGTACCAAAATTATTAACCAAATTTTGATTGCCGATTAGGAGTCATTTCGGGATAAGTGTCCTCGATCATATCATAGTACTCCTACGGAAAATTATTGAATTACGGTAAATTATTAGTATTTATACATTAAATGAAATAAAGTAGTTTATCAACAATTAAGTTGTAGATTACGCTAAGAATGGTGTCACTTCCGATTGTATTCTTGTGAGATGTACATGTGCGTAGTTTTCCAATGCACTCGCTATCATGGTGGTAGGCCTGACACAGGTGACGGTACAATGACAATCGTCCGTGTCTACCCTCTTCTCACTCCATCCATCGTGTCCTCTGGGTATGAATTACGCACGCTTCGTCGAAAATACAATAGAAACAATTGCCAACACCTCACAGCAATAAATAAACCTCACATAATGACCTTGATATCGCCTTTTAATACACATTGAGTAGTTAATTATCTTATATCGATACAATTATTATGATTTATACATAATTCTATTTAATAAATAAAGAACAATAACATTATTTAGAATATTTAATCTATTTATATGTATTTTTTCAAATAGAGATTTTAAAAGTAGGGTATAGTATAATTTGTTAATCAATTTAAAATATACTCACCGTGGCGTTTAGAAACGTGTCATTTAAAAAAAAATATTTATAGATGAACTAATTAAATTTTAGAATATTTTAAAGTATGACATGTATAAGACATGCATATTGCAGCGTCCTGAAATGTCATAGATTAAATTTTTTTTTTAAGATAAATATAAAAAGCGTGTAAATTTGAATATACTCGTACGTGCAGCGTGTATGAGACGTCTAATTAATATCTTTTAATTACTTTGAATATTTTAAATATTTTTATATGTTTTTTAAGAATGTAGCGTTAAATGCGTCGTATATTTTATGAAACGTCACAGAAATGTCATATTGTAATTTTTTTTTTTGGATAAATATTTTTATCACTTTTTCAGAATATTATGAAATCAAGATATATGTATGAAAACACTACGCCATGAAAAGTATTTTGCATGTGGAACTCAACAACGCTCTGCCATTAAAGAGTGGCCCGATGGAGTCGAACCGAGAACAAAGGAAGACATAACGGATACATACAACCACTAGTAACTTTGCCTTCATTAAATCCTAGACATAACCGATAGGCATGGAAAGGTAGACATATTTGGAATCTACTAATGTAATACATTAACTTTATGTTAATGCACGAACTCATTATATTATTGAATAAATTTGTTTTCTGATAATTCCTCGAGGTTCTTTTGAATTTAATACATTGAGTAGTTAATTATCTTATGTCAAAGAAATTATTATGATTTATAGATAATTTTATTTACTAAATAAAGGACAATAACATTATTAATAGCATATAAGCGTCGCGCCATTAATATTAAATAAATAATTAATAATAATGTCTGACGTCATAATAACGTTACCTGATTAATATTAATTAATTAATTTATAAAAATATAATAATATTAGCCACGCCATAAAAATGTCAGCTATTAATATTACATAAATAATTAAATCGATATAATAATAATATCAACGCCATACTAACGTCATGCATGTATTAAATATTTAATTTATAAAATATATGTATCGACACGCCTTAAAAATGTACAGCTATTAATATTAAATAAATTAATAATAATATCAACGCCATAATAACGTCCACCCAATTAATATTAATTAATTAATTTATAAAATATAATAATATTAGCCGTACCATAAAAATGTCACACTATTAATATTACATAAATAATTAAATTGATATAATAATATCAACTCCATAGTAACGTCACACACTTAATATTAAATATTTAATTTATAAAATATAATAATATCAGCCTTGGCGAAAATAAAAAGCGTCCTTTATTAATATCAAATAAATAATTAATAATATCAACTCCGTAATAATAACGTCCACACAATTAATATTAATTAATTAATTTATAAAATATAATAATAATAATATCAGCATATAAAAAGCGTCCCCACTAATATTAAATAAATAATTAAATCGATATAATAATAATATCAGCAGCCATAGCAGCCTTGCTTAATATTAAATAACAAATTTATAAAAATATAATTATATTCAACACGCTATAAAAGCGTCACGCTATTAATATTAAATAATAATTAATATCCTTTGATTAAATTTTAGAATATTTTAAAATTATGACATGTATAAAACGTACATGTTACTAAGCATTATAAAAAAATGTCATATAGGAATTTTATTTTAGATAAATATTTTAATCACTGAGAATATTATGAAATCTATTTATATGTATGAAGCATTCATAAGTATGTCATAGTGGATTCAAATTAACGTTCAAACTTAATAAATATATTTAGGAATTAATAGCTGCGTAAATCGAAGCTAGAGCATGCGTTAAATTAATTAATGTGGCGGGTATGTGGCGTTTATTGACATTTTTCCATTATAAATTGAGATATTCCATGTCAGTTTCACAATTCATTTTCACAATCACAAAATTTCTCCCAAAATGCCTCCAAGTGATAACCTTGAACCACTTTTAAACTGATAGTTTTATAGAATGCTTATTGGAACTGCCAGTCCCTCGATTTGTAATATATGTACTTTTTATATAATTACTTTAATTTTTGTGTAGTTATTAATATATATATTATTATGTCGTTGATGAACAGGAAATACCCGAAGATTTTACTCGTAAATGGCAGGTTGTTCTAACTATAAGTGAAATTTGCAAATTGAAAGTCTTAGACAGAGTTTTTGTCGTGAAGATTCAAAATGGCACAAGTGAGAATAATGGAGCACACCTGAAATTATTAACTTTACCGGCAATTAGTAGGAGATTTGTGCAAGCAAACAACATGGTATGGGGAGAGTTCATGGATTTCGAAATGTATCATGAATTCTGTGAAGATCTGGATAGCATGATTATCTCCTTTCGGGTCTCAATTTGTGGTCTGGAGTAAACGTTGTTAAGAACTAATACCTTATTAGGAGACTTTAATGTTTGAATAAATTATGAACTTTAGGTTGAATAAATTATGGTGTATTTTTTTTTTTGTTTAATTTTTAATTTTATGTTCAATGAATAATGAAAGGTTACGGAATCTTTGACATATATGTGTGTCTTGAGATATTAATTTAATTAGAATATTTATGGCGTCCACATGCCGCACATTAGAAGAAACATTAATTTAATTTAAATATTGATATAAAATTGTTGATTAAAAAGCAATTTGGAAATTAATATATATTGATATTGCTAATTAAAATTGTAACGTCACAAACATGCCCATTGAAAAGAAATTAATTTAATTTAAATATTTCTGAGAAGCGTCCACGAACATAAAATTTAGAAATTATATCATAATTAATATAATTAATATCGCAATTGATATAAAATTGTTGATTAAAATATTTATGAATAAATTATTAACACAACGTCATATTAATGAGACAAATAATTTAATTAATTTTATAAATAATTTAAATGTTATACATTGTCTAATGTCACCTGAAAATGTCATTATCTATGTTTTAGGAAAAATAATTTAAATTAAAAATTTAGTTAATATTGATGAGGCATATTAAGTTAAATAAAGTTAATTTGAAATATATAGTAAATATTAAACGTCATACTAATGACAGAAACTATTAAATTATTTTCCTAAATACTTTAAATTTGTTGTTCAAGTAAAATGTAACGTCTCATAAATGCCACATTCTAAGAAAAATGATAAATTAGTTAATATTAATATGATAAATTATAAAAAAATTATGTTATTAGTGTTAGTATACATAACGTCACACTAACGATACGAGTTAAGAGTAAATAATGTTAATTTAGTTTACGCCTTGATTAAATTCTGAGACAAAGAATTAGATTTCTTTATATCGAATTTGTAAGATAATATGTAAACCTCACAATTATGTCATACGGTTATTAAAACTGTGACGTTTCAATGGCATGTTGTTTGCAGGAAAGAAGCGCTGACGTTTAGTGGCATTGTATTTACCCATAAAACTACGTAGCGTTTTATGGCGGGATGTTTTTCGGCGAATTATTATGCCCTGATAGCGTCATAGTATTTTCTTTGGAAAACTATTATGCCACACAAATGTCACTATATTGCGGTACTTTTTACCACAGAATTTTTGCGGGTTTTATTGTGCGAGGTAGGCAACGTTGTACATTAAGTCACCGCAATTGCGACATTTGTGTGATAGTTTATAATTATGTCACATTGCTCATTTTTTCTATTAGTGCGTGATTGCTAAATTGGGAGTTGATTAAAATCAACGAGATACTCAATCGAGAGTTTTACATTGATAATGTAAAATACAAATTGGACGAAACCGAATCAATTAACTTGCTAGTTCAATTGATGATTAACTTGATGTTAGTTACTAAACGCGGTTTAACAAGTTGGCTCATTGGTTAACGAGTTGAGCTATTCATTAAAAAAGGAAAGAGGCTATATAAAGGAAAACATAGATAAGGAAAAACTAAGT
Organism: Lithospermum erythrorhizon; assembly: GCA_019722365.1. Lineage (NCBI taxonomy): Eukaryota > Viridiplantae > Streptophyta > Magnoliopsida > Boraginales > Boraginaceae > Lithospermum > Lithospermum erythrorhizon. The sequence continues at coordinate 13,834 of JADFUC010001571.1, read as the reverse complement.
TTTTCTCATCTCTTTCTCCCTCAAGCTTCGCCCGCTTCCCTCTTCCATAATTAATTGAGTCAAGGTTTTGACTCAATTTGTTCTCCAATTTATCTCGTGATTCTAGCAAGTCCAATCGCGTGGTTCAACCGCTCCTCGTGTGGACTAATTAGAGGCATCTACCTTTTGCGGTGCTAAAAGCTAAGGAAGTCAAAGGTTCGTGAGAGAATAGTTGGTGAATTCCGCTGCGTTGTAAGTACTCTCGTATTCATACATACATATATTGAATATATGTTTCATTGAGTCGTTTACATTTATTCGATATTAGTTTGCTTTAGTTTATGTTTTAAAATATATGAACAAGTTGTGTAATTTGTCTAACAATAGCTTGAGTCTATGAATCGAGATAGGGACTAATGTCTTCTTGTCACCACATAAGTATCTAAAGCGGGCTAGTTCTTGGCCGGTGGAGGAGCTCGAGGCACATGGCGGAGATCAATGCAGCGACAAATGTGATCATCTTTGAGAAGGAAGAACTATAATACTAGGTGATGCTTCTAGGAGGGATGTTGTCGGAAAGGGAGAAACAAAGTTGCGAAATGAATGCTTACTACTTCGAGGATGTATGGCTAGTACTGGATTAAACTTGATCTTCCTAAGGTGTGAGTCAAGCTATGCGATGCAGGTTAAATATAGAATTTGTTGATCATTGTTGTCGGATTGTGGGAGAAAGAGATTGGATCAACTTGACTAATACTCGGAAAGAAGGAAAAGTCTACATAGTGAAAATGAAGGCGAAGAATTACCTCGAACTAGATATGTAAGGATCTGCCTTGTCCCAACTTCCAGAACCCGGTCGGTGAATTAGATAAGCGATATACTGTCAATGATGTGAGTAACTCACACTTTATTTCTAAGATCCTGCTTAACAACAGTTGAAGCCTTAGGTGGAGACAAGCGGATCAAGTATATGTAGCTTGTGGAACTTCAACAAAAATAAGGTATGGACTCTTTGTTCCTAGAACTATTGTAGTCTATATTTACTTCTTGGAGTTATCAAAGCGAGGTATCATAAAGGACCATCATTCAAAATGAAGCAAAGCTTGTTAGAAAGTTGAATCATGAGGAAGAAGTTGATTTGGGCTGCTTGCAAATATTGATACCATTAGAATCATACTAGCATTACGGGGCAAGTTAATTTTTGATCTCGTTTATGTGAGAAAGAAGACATAGGCGAGGAGGAAGAGGTTCATAGACGACTCCAGGATTTGTGGAGTTAAAGAGAAATAATAACGTCTGAAAAACCCGATTAAGTGTTTGGATTAAGTCGACCATGGTATGGCGGGCTTTATCTTTGGTTTTCTTTGAAAATAAGTTTGAAGAGACTACTGATGATCGACAAGCTGTTTGTTAAGATAAATGATGGACATGTTATGCTTCTATATGTTCTAATTGGTACTATTATCTCTGGTCCTACTAATGGTTGTTTATGTGAAGTAGTGGCAGAAGAATTAAGTAGAGGATTTAATGTCAAAAAGGAATCTTGTGAGGAGATAATACGAGATTTTTCAAATTCAATGAACCTTTGGAGGAAAAATCATACATCAAGTGAGCCACAAAACTATATTAAAGGGAACCTCGGCATGCATCGAGCCCGGTGTGAGTGTCTCTGTTAAAATCACGAAAAGAGTAGGAATCTACCACCTGAGTGAGCAGGGTGAATCGGTAAAGAGTATTGCACAATTATAGGGTATTTGTTTGAGATAGTTGCTAGTCATTTTAGATGCGACTCTAGCTATCGACGTTATTGCAAAATACCCGGGCAGATCGAGGAAATTCACCTGGCGCATCAAAAGAATCCCAGAATACCTGAGATCTCAAGTCTTTCATCAGTATCCATGAATAATGGTGTTAATCTAACGAGTTATTGTGCTTTTAATGATGAATTAGGAAAAATCGATGTGGTAAATGTCATAGATTGGATGCGCTCTTGTGAGTTGGAGCAGGTAAAGGGCACGAATTTACCGACTGCTGGAATCAAATTATGTTCTTTGTTTCAAGCTTATTTGTGCCAAAGCCCCCATGGTTAAAAGACTGCGATGGGCCCGACAATTGATTCACCTAAAGCCAAGGTTAAGTGTGTTAGCGGTATCCTACGCTTAATGAAGATGAGATAGTACGAGTATCTCGCTGCATCGAGATACATGCATGAATTTGTGAGAAAATGTATTTCAGAGGACACTAAAAAGTCGAGTATGGATGGAGGATCAGAATACGGAAGTAATGACAAGATTTTGTGAGAAAAGAATCTTTTATAAGGAAAGAGTTAGAATAGGGATCATGGCCCCAATCTCCGAATAATCAAAGATTCTCTTAACCACGTTTTGGTAAGTTTTGTAAATATTCTCATTAAATTTTTGTTTCCGGCATTTCCTTCCTTTAATTTTTGTTGTCGAGTTTTATTTTAAAATTATGCTTTTGGGCGGCGGTTTACTCGTTTAAGTGAAGTAAAGAGGCATCATTGTTCGCTCCTTGAGCATCAAAAACTTTCTTCTTCTCTTTATGGCTCCAACGAGAAAAACAATGGCCGGTTAATCTTCAAAAGCCAAGAAAGCAAAAATTGTATTTGATGCATTTATTTTTCTTTCTACCAAGCACCAAACAATCTTCAAAAACGCTTTTCTGCCCTGTTTTGTGTTTGGAGGGTGTTTCGTTGCACTTGATTTTCTCAAACAATTTTCGTTTTACTCGAAAATAAAAATACAAAAATGGTTCAAACTGCTGGCCCTTGAGGACAAAGTGTCTCACGACGGTGAGTTGTTCTATACAAACTACTCGCTTCTCGTAGAAGAAGAGGTTGCGAGTTCCTTGTCAAAGGGAGAAGCGTTTACAGGTATACATGCAGGGACTTCAACAAACTTTAGGTATCTCTCACGGTGGCATCAAGATTGAACTAAAAGACACACTCACGCCAATGTTTGACAGAAAGAAACCCTTGTTGCTAGGGTTTTGAGAGAATCAAGTGGCTCTGCAATCCAAGGATCTCGATCTGAGAACGAATTCTTCTTATTTATATTTGGCGTCTTGTCTTGTCGAGAGAACCCGAAACTATGATAGAGATTAAATACATGGGGTACCGTGGTGATGCTTCGTTCTCGAGAAAATATGTCAGCACAGGATGCTGATTCTTCGGATCAAGAAACATCATGTTCAACCTCAAAAGTTTTTACCATATGGCATCATTATCACGAGGATATACAGAAAGGTATCCATCAACTTTGAAGGAGAGGTCCTTCTTGAAAAATATGTGGAGGACAAGTATTCAGAAAAAGTACTTTATGATATGATATTGAAATTGATAAATGGGGAATGGAAGTGGATATACAAGAAACAAAGTGTGTGTGGCATGCCCCTAAATATATGTGTTGTTTATTTTGTTAACGTTTTTGATCCTTGAGAATGTGCCAAAGTTGAAGTGTTACACATTTTGTCCCACCAAGTTGCGTAACATCAAGTAGACTCATAATAATGTGTGTTTTGTTATTTTTGCATGTAGACTACACCAATGTGTGATGAACTACCTTCTTATGAAGACGTAATAAATAGAAGAAGACTCCAATATATAATTATCTACCATAAACTTGAATAGATTTCAGCTACTTCAAAAAGGTATCCACATGTATCAAACTTACTTAATGATGTATGTAAGCATATATAATAGGATAAACATTGTAAAGACGAAAATGGTCAACAATTTTTATATAAACTTTGGATTAAGGAGTCTCAAACAATTATAGGGTATTCGCCATTAAGAAATCTTCTAACTCATAGTCATGATTAGAATCCATTAAGATAAACATTGAGATTGATACATATCATCAATTTAAGATATGAAAAATGGATATAAAAACTGATTTCATGAATGACAAGTTATTGGAGAGTGTGTCAAACACAACCATCTAACTTTATATGTCCTAAAGGAAGGAAAATATCATTCAAGTCTTAAGGAGCTACTTAAGTCTTAAGCAAGCATCTAGTAATCTAAATCTTTGTTTTTATGAATCAATTTGAAGAAGTTTGTTTTAAAAGAATAAAGAGGTATCTTGTGTGTATAAGAAGGAAAGTTGGAGCTTATTGACATTCATAAGTATAGCATATGATAATATATATCACCAAAACCGCATACCCTTACTTGAGTGAGTCAAATGGATGGTTTTTTGGTTGCTTAAGTGTTAAATTACATATCTTTACTTGAGGGAGTCAAGGAATGGATATGCAGGAGAATTAAAGACTTTAAGAAAAGCATAATACATTCTTGGAATTAAAATAATGAAGGACTCAACCTGGAGGTTATTAAATTTAGCAAAACACTTATATTGATAAGTTATTGTCAAGGTTCAAGATTCCAAGTAGTAGGATATCTGACACAACACATGGATAAAATCTATCACTCAGTCAATCGTATTATTTTATTGCTGAGTTGAGAAGAAGCAAAGTTACTAGAGCACCATGACAAAATGTTTGAAACGTTGAGTCAATATCCAGTAGAAAGTCACTAAATTAAGGTGAAAGTATTTGGAAAAATACTAAAAATAATTTCCTGGTATACTGACGAGATAACCGTTTAGAGATCACACCAAAGTTGGTATCCTGATGAAAGTCGTTAAGAGTCTGGTAAGGCATCATGTCGGTCGGTATCATAATGTTTTTGAAAAATATTTCAATTTAAACTAAATGATTGACTCTACAACCAATGTGAAGTACATTGATGGGGTGGAGGGTGGATTTATTTTAAGAAAACAAAAATGTGAAGTACATTGTTTCTTCTAAAGTCACGATAAAATCATGCTAGACTATCTTGACATGTGAAGACAACACTTAAGCCCTTGTTATGTCTAAGTGTCGTCTATGTTTTCAATGAGAACGTTGTAAAGACAACACTTAAGCCCTTGATATAGGCTCATTGATACATAATTCAATGTGATAGGTTTATAAAGATATAATTTAGGTTTATAAATACAATATTCAATGATAGGTTTATAAATACATTAATTTGTGGTTCTTCTAATCAATGAGAACCTTTATACGTTTGACATATTATGCAACAATCCCTCCTGCGCCGATCGCCTCGGCGCTGTAATCATTCAAATCCTGACACTCCTGCTTCCGAGATAACCCAATAACATAAAATATCTAAAAAGAACAGTTTTTAAGAAAATAACCCATCGTGGTATTTCCTAACCACACACACCACCATATATACACAACAACCTGACAAAGTATAAAATGGAAACAATGACATGCATCGAAATCCCAAAATAGAAATATACATCGAATCTTACAACTAACAATGTGAAGAAGATCGCGAGGGATCTACAACCAATTGCCTTCTCACCTATGCACTCACTCGATCACACGAATCTAATCCTAAATGCCTCATGCACAACTTCAGGAACTGCACAAATAAAATTCCTCTCAGATGACCATCACGTAAAAAATCATCCGTGCAATCATTTTCAAAATGCATAATTTATAGGCTCGTCCACTAGATATAAATATTTCGAATAAAGGACATTCAACCAGATAACCATGCATTTCCCAAAAACAGTAATAACAATACCCAAATAAGTCCACAACTCTATTCTATCAGTCAACATGGTAAGACACCACGACTATACAACTAGACCACCCAACACTACAACCCTGCCAACAACACTAATACTACTCAACTCCACACTACAACTCAATCGACTCAAACAACTGAGTCAACTCATATCAACTCATCCGGTTTCTGCCAACTAATGCGATATAATCAACCTCAACCTCAGGGAGAAACTTACGCCTGCCGACATAAGCTATCACCGAATCGTGAATTCAGTAATAAAGCAAACACCAAGATTCTATACCGAGGTATGCGCAAAATACCGATAATACAACTCAACATACATCATCAACTCTGCACTTATACCGTAGTATAAGGCACAACACCGGGTAGTACAACCCACACGTATATCAACAACTCCTCAACAACTCATGCTATGCCAATCCAACCAACAAGACACTCTAAACATCAAAATGACCAAGACAGTCCTGGAAACCAACTCATCTCAAAACACCTATGAATCCCATAAAACAACACATACAATCCAAATACGCAAATAAGCAACACATAGATGCTCACAACTTCATCGAAATACAACACATTTTACGAAAAGTAAATTAATCTACAATTCGCGAGATAAATACTACCTTGGCTGGAAGAAAATAAATGCCTCTGCCTAGCTAATCCCAAGTGTCGCTTCCCACGCTCCATGCCTAGAAAAACCACCAGAATACACCATTACTTCATCGCAATCATAACTATGTTTTTGCTTTTTTAACTATCCAACTTACAACAATTATAGTTATCAACTTACCAACAACTCTAGTGATAATATTAGCCACGCTAAGCCAACTATTCGAATTCTTCATTTCGGCCATCACCCCTTACTCCAACAATAGCACTCTAATCAAATTCTAATCAATCCAACCATCAATTCCCCAACTAATTAATCCATTATAATCAACCTTTAGTTCAAAAACCCAATTACCACTCACTTACAAAACCTAACTCATAGTATTCTCTTCCAATCAACATCAAAACATCCCACTTATACTCCAAAACAACTATATTAAGATCCCATAACATCATAATACAATTTAAGGAAATTTGGGAAAAGTCAACAAAAGTCAACCCTTAACATCCAACACATTACAACCCCAAAAATCAACCATAATAACTTCTAACCACCTAATCTGCATGTTGGGGATGATACTCATCACCATAATAAAGTCTTAAACTCCAAGTCAACTCAAAAGTCAAACTAACAAAAATACCAACTATAGCCTAAATGATGAGATTTGAAGATTAAAAAATCATACCTTTCGATGACAAGCATGGGAACAAGATTACGAAGCTGTGGGGATTCCACAAAATTTTACCAAGAAAACAAAAATTAAGGAAAGTGGAAGTGATAGTTCGCCACCCTTTAGAAGAAAAAGACGTAGATTTTTTGCTTTTTTTCATAATGATGAAACGGATAGCGATGAGGAGTTAAGGCGGTAGCTGGATATTAAATGGTTTAAGGCCCCGCTTGCAAGAAATAAGTATATCTCCATTTTTCGCGTTTAAATCTTAATGAAAACGAATCCAAATGTAAAATTTTCCGTGACATAAAATACTACTCAAATAACACTAGTCTCGGTATATCGATTTTATTACGAAAGTATTTAGACTATTACCGGGTCCCACCACCAACCGATATATATAATACAATTTAATCGCTTAGGCGTAACGGGTTATTTCATATTGATGTCAAATAATTTGTTGCATCTTTAACAAATGTTATACCCAAAACAATCCATAGTTTCTAGAGGTATCGAAGTTTGGCTTGGTTAAGAAAACCTCTATAAGCCCAGGAGTGTAAAATAGCTATCTTCACTAGTCAGTTGTATATTGAATGTTTGGAACGACAAGAACATTCTAGTGACTAGTTTGATGCATGATGTTTGATCACGTCAGCCTGAACCCGTATGGCGGGACTGGACTTGTCCTAGACGGGTTGGATATGTGTCTAGCCGGATTGCCTTCATACCGATCTCTGCTATGAATGGACTACTTCAAAGTCTTTGCAGCTTAATCTTGAACTTGGTTGGTTATCCTACGTAGGCCTTGGGCGGCGTTTAGTATCAAGGGGCTGCCTTGATAGCTCAACCTTATTCTTGATACCTGCTGGACAAACAAGGACTACACTACCTAGACAAATAGGGGCTTTAGTGTTCAGATCGCCTGGTGAGATTTACTATTGCGGACTTAGCACGCTCGACATATATAGTGTTTTCAAGCAATAATTGTCTCTCGGGAACTGTCACATGCGCCTATTTCAGATCATGGATGGCCTTGGCAAATTAACCTTGTTCTTGATACTAGATGGACAAACAAGGACTTTAGTGGTGTATGTCATGTAATTCTGCCTTTGGCTAGTTTTACTTGGCTAAAAATTTGGTCCAACCATATCTCATCCTTTTCGTGTCGTGTTTCGTCGTTTCTATTAAACGACGACCCGAACTTGTCGTTTTTGAATGAGAATTTAGTGTATTTATTGTTAGAATCTAGTATGAATTTAATCGTGATAAACACCAATTCATACATCCCGGATTCTCAAAAATAATGTAAATTAAGCTAAATATGAAATAACAAATGTATGAATACAAGAATTCTTACATTTCAACGAAGCATTTGAACCCACCCCTCACGTGAGTGCCTCAAGCAAGTGGAAAGCCCCAAGATCCTCTCTCCAATACTTGTTCAACACCGACCAGAAGTCCTCTAGGATCGCACACACCAAGCAGGAATCAACCGAGAGCCTCGAACTCGCTGTAGTTTAGCGATGAATGTGAATCGAAGATGAAAATCTTCCAATCTCTGCAGAGGAGTGGGCGGTTATATCTTGTGAGGGGTGGAGGTTTTGTGGATTCTTATGTCATGAAAAACCTAATCCCCTCTTTAAATACTAAGTCCTAAAATTCCACTAAGCTGAACTCGTTAAGAATCGCTTAATCCTCTCGTTAACTTAATTAGACCGCTATGAACTTCTAATTAAAATAATAATGAGTTACTGCTGAGTTGTTCTATTTTAATTAACTTAATGTCAATTAAAATACTAACGAGTCACTATCGAATAGCTTATCAAGTTATTCATCGATCTCAATTTCTTTTTAAATTTCGATTAAACTTGCAAGTTTAACCAATCAATGCTCATCAACATATATATTTCACACAAATATATAAATATTAATCAATATACAAGTCTCAAGTTTAATTTCATTCATGAAATATTATTCGAATATCATTGTATGTGTGTGACCTTCTAGGCTCGATAATAGTAGCTTGTATAATAATAAATAATCACCAATTATTATTATTATAACGATTAACGAAAAGCATCTAAAGCAATCGCTCATAACCCCTTAAATTATCATGAGAACCCACACTAATAATATACCATTACTAAGGTGAACACTAAGTTCCAGTAATCACATTTAACCAACCGGTAAATGAATTGATACACAATTGTCGCAACGGGCACAATAAAAGGGAATCAATTCTCATTGATTTCCAACACTTACTCGCCTCTCGGACGCCATTTACAATTCCTTTATCGCGCGATCTCTAGTCGTAGGCTAACTATAAGAAGTGTGTCATGAAACACCCAACTTTTACTCGAGTATGAATCGAATAGCATTTATGGCGGCCCCATAAACCAATCAAGACTAACTATGCGTAGAGGCCCGATCTTCCTCGTATATCAAGGGATTTTGATAAATCCCTCCCAATATATCAACATCTATCGCTATACTCACCTGCGTGACCCAACATGCCGCATGATCCCCGCTTGCGTACGTTAAATATACCAAAGTACGCAGCTTATAACACGTATAGTTATATATCGTAGTCTAAGAATTGTCGAACCTAAAATTCTAAACAAATATCATAGGACACGTATTTACATATCTTCTATGAATTGCTTTATTACGCCAGCCCTACCACCAGACCGGCAAATGACGGTATTGATTTAGTCCTCAAGAGTTAACGCGGATCAAATCTCGATCACTAATCAAACCCCATGTTAGTCATATAATGCTTGTCGCCCCTAATCCATCAAAGATTCCGATCATGCTTTTTGGGCCATCCTACGCTTTCTGAAAAAGCCAATATGATAATCAACAATTCATGTCGCTCTGTAAAACATGTACTCAACCTAGTGGGATTTTAACTTTCACTCATCGAGATACAATACATGTATATTATATGTAAATATAAACATATAGACGCTAAAGTAAACAAATATACCTCGAATATGCTTGAAATAATATTCAGATATTTGTTCACATAACACAATGGATACATACCGACTCCCACTTAACCTAACACTACTGCGACATTTGTCTAAGACCTATGTTCGCCGTGATGCTCATCATGCTTTGCGGGATAACACCAATTTACGCGGTTCCGGTCGTGGTCAAGTAATATAATGAATAAGAACGGTATCGCCTCACAAATTCCAATATACTAAGTACTAGGCCTTTTTCTTAATCCTTTAATTAACTAATAATTAAATAGTAAATTCATCTAGACTCATTTCCACTAAATTGATCTTAACTTAAATTAACTAAACTAATCTAACGCGAAAGTAGTGGATCAGATTTAATATTCAAGTATAGTCGACATGATTTCATCGGATCGCCGATTCAATCTATCTAGTAGTTACTTATTAGTTCATAACAAAAGATTCCTAAAACAATTGATATTACTAATTAACACCAATTAAGTCTCCTAAGAAACTAACTATATCTCTATGATAAATTTTTTTAAAAATAGAGATCTTCTTAACAACATATGCTTATTAATTTGCACATGGCATACCTATATTCTATGGTAATTGGAAATACGTGTTCCGATTATTAATTGTAGTGACAACCCTATTTCTAGCAATTAATCACTTATATGAACTTAATTTAATATCGAGTATCAAGATATTAAATACTACTATGCACAATAATCAAAAATTATGAAACTGAAAATAAATTAACTCCAAGTAAATAAAATCATCCGATCCAACTACATCATGGTCCTGACTAATAATAAAATTAGTTCATAATAAAAGACATAAATAAATACATGAAATTAATTGAAATCATCCTTAATAATAAAAATATCTTGAATTAGAATTATTCGAACCAATTAAAAGTAATCAACTCCAACTTCCAATGGCGCTCAAAAGCTCCGAATAACTTGATGACTTCTTTCTCGGGAATTCAAAGATATCTCTTTACTCTAACTTCTCCTTTTTAGGTTTCCATAACCTAATAAATGGCGGTCCTAATCCCTTATTCTGGATCATGACTCATGTAACTCTTAAGGGATCAAGCCATATCTTCAATTCAAGGCCCTATTCTTCACTTTAACCGCTAACCCTAAACTCAAATAAACGAAACAAAGTAAATTATATCGGATTAAGGTAAAAATAACACGCCTAATACGCAATTTGTGGGCCTCAAACACTATATAATAAACACTTATCACACCTCACACTTTAAGTTCTTGCTTGTCCTCAAGCAAATGACATAGGAAACGAGACAAATTAAAACATCCGTGTGGATTCTATACTTCATATATCATTGAAGTTCTCGACAACAATCAATCATGAAAGTAATGGCTCTCCTACTTAGCTAAGCATAATATCATCAATTCATCGTGAGTAGATAATTCGCTTAGTGAATTTCTCTACTGCCTCACATCACTCAAATGTATCAAAGTGGTTCCTCAAGTTTACGCCATCCGAATCATGCATGTTTCTTTACCATATGCTCGGGTTATACATCTATCAATCCATCAACAATGCACGCAACATAAATCGAAGGTCTTTTATAGGATTGTGAATGAGGCTTAGTGTCAAGTGGCAGGATAAATATTTGGCTCTGGACTTTAATACTGAGAGGAGATGCAAACTCTCGAATTAATTATGTTGAAAATAGCATGTCTAAAACAACTACACCCTTCAACCCAACATTCCACATCGCATTTAAGTACCATCCTTCACTTTACATATTACTTATGCATATATTTTTCCTTAAGTTTTTTTTTTTTTCTCATAGAAGTAATAATCCATAAACATCAAAGACACTTTTCATAATTCGAGACAATTTCTTTCACTTGAGATCATATTTCTCACTATGTACTTCTACACTTTTTTTTTTCTTTTTTTTTTCTTTTCTTTTTCAAATCTTCCAATGTTTTCTCTTCCCCCATTTACCTTGATTAATTCAAACTCTTAACAAGCCACAATTCAACATAGATAATTCAAAATTAGACACTCCCAAGTAGGGACAACACAGGTAAAATAATAAGGCTTATAGGTTTATGGGTTGCATAATCATCAAAGAAAGCGTCACTTGTGCTCAAGCGGGGGTTCACGAGCGGATAATACATCGGGTTAGCTCTTTAGATAATCTGGATTATAACCTAAATGCCTTCATCATTTTTGTATGTGTGCATACAAAAGTAACAGGAGAGAGATTCAAAACAAGTTCTGAAGAATACAAAACATGACAGAGTATCACACCAAGAAAGAAACTCCAGCATAAAGTTAGGCACAAAATCTCACCAGGTAGGGTATATTCACTAACAAGAGTTATCCACTCAAACTTCAATCAAAACATCACACCAGCTAAGAATGTCAAGTCAAAAACTCAATCAATCATGCAGAAAATCATCATCGAATGACATACAATTTACTATTGATCCAGATACGCTAATTTATCCTAAACTTATCATATACTTATGACAATCATTACGCACTCCCCCCACTTGAACAAGACATTGCCCTCAATGGCTAAATACGAAATAAAAAGTAGACAAGAAAACTTCCCCTCGATGTCAAGTAAAGCGGGTGACTCGGGCATCAGCAAGGCGTGGATTGAGGCATCAAGATCCCTCGTCAGCCCAGCCCGGCGCGAAAATCTTTGCCCTAACAAGTCCTCTTTGAGCATCCACCGATCAAGTACCTATCCACTCTGTTGCTGATCACTATCTCAGCCCTCAGATGGTGCATGTAATTCCATTCGCCCCAGTCGGCCGCCTGAAAGTAGTCATTAAAACTGAACACCGTAGTCACCAAACCGATGGACGAATTCGCTTAAAATACAATTGCTTTCATCCAAAAATGTGCTCGCTTCCCCAATTACGCTTTTGTAAATTTTATAATCCATCACCGAGCATCGAAACGACCAACCCATAAATATATATACAATATATCCCAAAAGGAGAATGCCGGCAACCAACTGCCTCACACAGCATAATCCTACCTTCAAAGATAAAATTCTTCCATTTTGGCCACCACTACTAAATTATAAATGAAATTGCTCAAAAGCTCTTTCTTACGAATAATATCATCATCGGGAAAATTATACTATTCCCTGTCCCACCATTTAATCGAAAATTAAATTTTTTTTTTTTTTTTTTTTTTTTCAGAACGGGTTATTACAATCTACTCCACCTAATAAAATTTCAATTCTAAATTTAACAACCCAAACAATCAAGAACATATAATAACACAAAAACAAATACCATATCAAAAAAACAACAAACTCACATCTACTCGAAGAGCCGCGGTAATCTGCTCCTCATCTCATCCTCTCACGCCCCAAGTCGCTCTTCTACACGCTGATTCCTCCATTGTGACTTTCACTAAAGCCACCTGCCTTACTCCTCAAACCTTCTCTTCCGGGTCCAAAATCTCCACCGGCCCTTCCTCAAACGTCAGCCCTCCTCAAGCCTCCACCGGAGGCGAAGCAGCAGCGCGACCTGGCCGTGATATACTTCCCTCAAATGTGACACATGGAACACATTATGAATCCTATCTAAACTCGGAGGCAACGCCAACCGATAAGCCACTGAGCCAACTCTCCCAAGGATCTCAAAATGGTCCAATTATAACGAGGACTCAACTTCTTTCCTCCCAAACCGCATCACTCCTTCCACGGATACTCAGAATACACGGTCGCCGAATTTCTGGGACCACACAAGTGTCTACTCTCGCGATGATCTCGTGATATTTCTTCTGCTTATCCTGAAATGGGCCCTTAGATGTCAGCCTAATCAACTGGATCCGCCTACCGAACTCTCACTCAAACTCGTAACTGTGAACTTTCCTCTCCTACCTCATTCCAACAAACCTGGAGCGCGTACACCTCCGCCTATACAACGCCTCAAAGGTGCCAGCACATGCAAACTGAACGGGGGCGCATGTTTGAT